>JABWTJ010000235.1:1271411-1483681 GCA_016801875.1 Solanum sitiens | reverse complement strand
TGTGTCGGTACGTGACACTCCGATCCCCTAATTCTACGTGTCGGTTCGTGACACCCGATCCCCTAATACTATGTGTCGGAACGTGACACTCCGATCCACTAACATCATTCTATCAATTCATCAAGCCTTCTTTTATACCAAGGCATCATCAATAACAAGGTGAATTAGGGTTCTTCAAGATTTTGGATTCAAAAGCTTCATTATGCTTATTTTATCACAATCACATAATCACATTCATGCAAGCATACAATTAAGCATATAGAAGGGTTTACAATACTACCAATACATATCATTCGCTATTAAGAGTTTACTACGAATAGTATCAAAACCATAACCTACCTTCACCAAGGATTCTTGATCAAGCAAGCAATCTCTCAAAGCTTTTTGTTTCCTCTTTGTTTGTCTCTCTCTATCGATCGTTTCTTTCTCTCCTTGTTCTCTCTATTTTTCTTCTTCCAAAACCCTCTCTCTTTTCCCTAATTAGCATATAATTAAGTATAAAAGATGAGGAATTAACCCACTAATTAACTCAAGGTTATCTCCTTCACACCCCCAAGAATTTGAGTTATTAACATTAACCCACGAAATTCATAATTATAGCAGGAATAGTCCAAAACGCCCCTTTAAAACTTACCCAGAAATCCGACCCAGACTGGGATTACGCAACCTGTGACGGCCCGTCGTGCCTGCGACGGTCCGTCCTGCAGGTTCGTCACAGCCTTCAGAGACTCAATTTCCTTGATGAGTCTGAGACGGTCCGTCGTGCCTACGACGGTCCGTCCTGCACTTCCATCACGATGGACAGAGAATTGCTCCCAGTACCCAATTCTCAAGAGTTGAAGTGTTTTGAAACGGAACCTCACAACGGTCCGTCGTGTCTGTGACGGTCCGTCCTGCAGGTCCGTCAAAGAGTTCAGAGAGTCGATTTCAGCACTCAAATATAAGAATTCCAAGTGTTTGGAATGAGACACCCTCGACGGTCCGTCGTGCCCATGACGGTCCGTCGTTGGATACGTCGTCTCAGACAGGTTTTCCAGAAATAAAATCTGCTGCTCAAAAAAACTAAGCAGGTCGTTACAGCAGTTTTGGCTCAAATGATGGGTCCTTCCTCAAGGACCCTTGGTTGGTCCTTGGGGATTTTTGTCCAAACGTTTCCAACCCGAATATGTTTGTATACGAGTTTAAGACCTCTCGCATCAATTTCATCTAAAACGAACAATTAAAAGTCGATGAAACACACTAAGACACACAAGGTCGTTTCAAGGCAAATCTTTAACGTCATGACCGTTTGACCTCCTAACTTCATGAAACTTTAACCACTGCCTCCTAACCTTATTTTAACTCATTTTAGGACTTCAAAACATCAAGACACAAGCGTTAGGCTCTAGTTTCACCTAAGTCATTTTAGAGATGTTACAATAATAGATACGAATTCTTTAAAATAACTTTTCAAATTATCCTTGATAAATACGATGAATATTCATTATATTATATTTTTTTCATGGGAGAAAAGACTGTTTTATTGCCACAAGAGGAAGAAGGAACAAGCAAAATTAGTACTAGTGAAGATATGGGAGAAATCAAGAAAACATTAAAATCAATGACTTGATCCCTATGCCTAATATTATGGAGAAATAAGATGATTATTAATGTTTCAAGTATGAGGGAGCAAGAGAACCATAAAACCAATGACATGATTTTGAATTCTCCAATAACCTATGCTAAAAATTCTTGTCTTGGGAAAATTAGAAAGGGAGTCGTTCATCAAAGCAAAGTAGATCATTCATCATCCTTTGAAAATTTAGAAAAAACTCGGAAAGAGAAAGAAAACGTTGAATCCAATGACCCATTTATGCAAAAAATTCCATGTTGGAAAGAGATTCCATGAAGTCACTTGATCATTCAAGTTTTCGAATAAAGAAAAAAAATCATAAAACCAATGCCATGATCCTCAATCAAGACTCGATTGAGGATAAGGGCATTGGTGTTTAAATTTTCTTGCTATATCAATAAACTAAGATGATCAATTAGCTTTATGAAATACCTTTCCAAACATGAAAATTTTGGCATAGGTGGATCATTGGATTTAGGGTTTTGTTACTCATTCCAAGTACATTTTAAAATTTCCAAAAAGATGATCAATGAAAAACTTTGATTTCATGGACGATTACGATTCTAATTTTCCAAATACTAGAATTTCGGGCATAGGTAGTTGGAAAATCATGTTATTAATTCTAGGGTCTCGTTCTCCCTCCTACTTGAATTATTAATAATGCCACCTTGGTTCTCCATAAATTTAGGCATAGGTATTAAGTCATTGATTTAAGGTTTTTTTTTTCTTGATTTCTCGCTTTACTAGTACTAAATTTACTTGTTCCTCCTTCCGGTTGTAACATGGAAACATTATTTCCGCCCATGGAAAAAATATAAGAAAATGAGTAGTCATCATCTTAATTATGGGTAATCTTTTAAGTTATCTTGAAGAGTTCTTATCGATTGATGAAGTATTCTGAGAGTTTCGATGATAATTTGGAGAAGCATTTTCTATTGAAGTGTTAGAAATAATATTCAGGTTTGTAGACTGCTTTTAAAAAAAATACAAATATATTTGACTAGTCTACACCTTTACAAAAATAAAAACCCCATTGTATTTACAAGAATTAAAACCTTGATTATTAATATTCATTTCACCAGTTGGAGCTTCATCCATGTTTTCCATGGATATAAAAAAATGTTTTTTTTACTTTTTTGTTTGCGCCTTGTAATGATTCTTTGGGCCATTTATTTTGTTTTGTGGTATTTTTGGCGTTTAGAGCTTTTCTGTGGCGACCGCAATTTGGTTACCTGGTTGTTCATTTGATTTTTTAAAAAAAAATCTATGTTTTGAAGTTTTTAAAGTTTAATGGTTGACTTCGGTCAAAAATTCAGGTAAACAACCTTTGAATGTAATTCTGATGGTTTCGATAGCTAGCTCTGAAATGTGTACTTTGATCTAGAAGGACCTTTGGTTCGGATCTTGAGGCCTCCAGACTCATTTTGGACAACCTTGTAGCTTATGGCTAAAGCGCAACTTGGGTGTGAGACCCACTTTTTTTTATTGAGATGACCTCTGTTGAAAATTTTGACAGTTCCATTGAGTTTGGAATGTTGTTTCTAATTGGGTCGTTGCATATTCGGTTTTCGTTAGTGGAACCCCAAACTAATTCCAAGTGTCTGATGGAGCCATGAAATATTAGTTCCAATTATTGATGTACCGGATACTGGTGTTGCCGCTTCTGTGAAGCCTAGGCTCACACCTGCAATCTTTCTTCTGTGGAGCAAATGTCGCTCCTAGTTGTTGGGTATATAGTAAGAATTAATGGGAAATGAAGGAAAGATGAAAAGAGAAATTTGAAAGGTTCATAAGAAAAAAACATTTCTCCCTCATTGGTGGTGGAAAGAAAAGTTATAAGTGTTTGAATAGAGAAACACTTCTACTGGTTGTTAAAAGGGTTGAAAAGAGGTACCTCTCGCACCATCGTCGTCGTGCCGCTTGCTCAACTTCGGCTACGGCTTCGGCTTCGGAAAATGATTGAGACAGTAATTTTTGGAAAAAGTTTGTTTTATTTATTTATTTATTGAATTACATTAAATTAAAACATTTTTAGTTACTTAAATAATTAGCAGAAATGGCCTAACCCTACTTGCGAGATCTGTGTTTTATACATCTTTCTCATTCATTTGAATTTTACACCGTTCGAAAAGAATATTCTGAAAGGCTATAACTTTCAGGAACAACCATGAACCACTTTGGAAGGTTTCAAACTTTCATGAATAGTCGAGTAGTTTCTGAAAGGTTGCAAACTTTCGGAAATAGTGTTTCTTGTCTATAAAAACCTGTTATTCCTCAGAATTTTCACTTACAAATTTTCTAAACTTTTTCTTCATCTCACAATTAAATATTTGATTACTTTACTGTCGTTGAGTAGTGGCTCGTTGACCCCATTGTTTTGGATATCAATAATCTAGTGAATAAAATCGTTCTATCATGAGAGGATCTATTCCATTCAAACCTGGGATACTATAGGGGGATAATTTCCTTAAGGAAAAACTGTGCATTCAGTGGGCTCAATTTTCTTTCCTTTTTGTTTTCATACATTTGTTACAGATTCTGGTATGTTTTAACGTTACTAATTTACAATTGTAGTTTCGCTATTTCTTTAAAGTTTTGTTGTCGTTAGTATAGGTTTTAAATACAGATTGTCTAACACAGTTTCATTAGCAGGTCTTGACTCCTGCAGAAAGGTCGTAGTTCCTGCAAGTTCGTGTTTGCAGAGACAAGTCCGCTCTCGCAGTGATTAAATCACTGCTATTCCTTCATTGTTTTATTTTCCGTTTGAGAGTGTTGAGAGCTATTTTCTTGTGAAATTCATTGCATTGAGCAAAGAGTACCGCGGGGGCATTGTTAAGTTCACTATTCACGCTCCTAAACCCATAAGTTCTCGTTTTAATTGTTGTATTTAGCTTTAAAATGGATTTCTTAAACAAAGCTAAACTGAAAAAAAAATCTTCAGCTACTTCATCAGATGTAAATGATATATACTATTTCTAATATATCTTGCAAAATGTGAATACTTAATCCTATAAAATAAATGAATCACTCATTACAGTGTTATTGAATTTTTAGATTGGGATCGTTGAATTATATCTTCAATGTTGAATTTACCACATACTCTAAATCAGAAGATCATTTGGATCTATTAAAAAGTACTTAAATTTAAAGACAATATAAATTGATTTTCTATTACATTCGAAACAACTAAAATTGAAATAATCTTTAAATGAAAATGAAGTATTTGCAAGAGATAGTTCTTTAAAGCACAAAGGAATAAATTACTTGTACATCATCAAATTAAAAAAATAAAATTACGAGAAAGAACTTACAACTTGGTGATTCGTTGATTCAATTATGAAGAATCCATGAAAAGACTTCTGCTGGAACTGAATTTCATAAACATCATTGTCTTCAACGTTCTCTCCAATGTTGTGAATGCATTTTATCCCGCCCGCAATAGGTTGAGTTGTGTTTATAATGGTCGAATGAGAGAGATTGCTAAAAATTCTTTTTATTTTTATAGAACCCGCAAGCGCCAATTAGCAATTAAGTCACAATTGTTAACATAATTAGTCAAAATAACAACAATTTAAAACATGTATTTAAAATGACAGAATGACATTATTTTTATAAAATACTATGTATTCATATTTTAGTATATTAAATTAATTTATTTATGGAAAGACTCCTTTATTGGACCAAAATACACACCAATAACCATTTTAAACTGGGAAAAAATAAACTAATACAATTTACCTTTTTTTCATTACCATTCACCTTTCTTCTCCACATTTCACGTTCTTCACCATATCTCACCTTTCAAGTTTAGATTTCTTCAATGTGCTAAATTGTTGCTCGTCAAGAAATTCTTTATTGTTAAACTAAATCTATTTATTAGTTCAATCATATTTTTCGGTTGGCAAGGTAATTTCTCTCATCCGTTTTGATTTTTTGATTTGATGTTTAAAGCATCGATATGGATTTTCAGACGAATTTTCCAATTTTCATGTGATTTTGTTTAAAGATTCATTATATATTTATGATTTTCAATTTTTTTTTGTAATTTTCTTTTAATTTCAGATTTTGTAGATTCTAGAAATTCATATATATGTTTATTTTGCTTGATGTTGAATGCATTTTAATATTTGAATACATTTTTTTCAATATGATGTTGAATAAATCTATATCATTATACAAAATACAGTATAAAAACTAGAATCAATACAAATACAAATAATATATCTATTAAAATGAATACAACTTAGGAAAGGAAATAGAATTTTGAAGAGAAAACTAAAATATACAATGAAAAAAATACATGAATACAAATATGTTTCTTAAATAACTAGAGATTCATTCGACATACCTATTGGAGTGAATACGAACTAATAAAGAAATACAAATTTCATTATACAAAATACAACATGAAAACTATAATGATTACAAATATGAATGACATACATATTGAAATGAATACGATTTAAGAAAGGATACAAGATTCTGGTAAATAAAATAAATATACTGTGAGAAAAGTATGTCAAATAACATATAAAAATACAACATGAAAACTAGAATGAATACAAATACAAATGACATACATATTGAAATGATAAGACTTAAGAAAAGATACAAAATTCTAGTAAATAAAATAAATACACTATGCAAAAAGTATGTCAAATAACATATAAAACTATAGGTGTTCAAATTAGTAAATCTTAAAAAATCTATTTGTTTAATAGATAAACTCTTAGGTATTATCATAAAGTTTCATAACAACAACTAATTTTGAAAGACAAGGACAAATAATGACCTTTAAGAAGAAGGAAGAGACCACCTATTTTAGGTCTCATATCTTTTCTTAGGAAAGTAATGAAGATTCTCAACAACTTAATCTAATTTGAAATATTTCCCCCTTGAGTTTCTCTAGTTTGTTATTTCTTATATATTATGTTAAATTAAATAAAGAAAAAAAAATATAAATCAAGCCATAACAAACTAAAATATTGTCATTTTTAATAAATATTGAAAGTATTTCTAGGGATCCTATTAAATGTCAAAATATTGTTGTTTTGAAAAAAATCTCTTTCTAAAATTGGATAAAAATATTATTGAAATTTGGTTTGCTCCCGAATAGACTTGACAATTTTAGCCCATAGTTATAAAATCAGCCCATTAAATTCATATTTTAGTGAGTTAGACAACTTATATTTCATTTAGGCAACTTTAAAATGCAGTCTATTATTAACACATAAAAATTTGGACAAATATAGATAAAATATGGATATCCAAATGTGAACTCATATTTGTAAATAGAGAAGAAATATTTTCTTTAAAAAAAAATTAAAAAAACATTTTCCAAATCCACACAACAAATCCTCAATCAAACCCTCACTTGATCCACCTATACCTATCTGCCAATCTCTACTTACCCAACTGTATTACCCTCTCACCTGCCTACCCAGGGTCGAGAGTTATGTTTAGGGTCGAGATTTAGGTGTCATTTATGGAGTTGTGGTTTGGGATGAGAGTAAGGTCCTGGGTCGATAGTCAAGATCGATAGGAAGTCAGATTGTACGTACGATCTTGGGTCCCAAAGAGGGAGTCAAGTGCTAGGTTAGCCTTGGGATTAATAGTCAAGTTCTAGTACAGATTGAGAGTCAGGTCCTACATCATAATCGGGTGTCTATTATTGGATCTCGAATCTATAATTGGGGTTAGTATCGAGAGTGAGGTCTTGAGTCACATTTAGGAGTTAGTTCTTGAGTAAGGATCGGGGGGTCATGTTCTAGTTCCTGATTCTTGGTGAATGTAGGATCTGAGATCTCAAGTCGGGAGTTAGATCCCAGGTCAGGGATGTGATTAGAAGATATCCCGGGTCAGCGTCAGTGTTTGGCCCCATGTCTTGATTCAGGATTTGAGTTTGGGAGTCAAGTTTTGGTCAAGATTAGGAGTTGAATCCTTGATCCGGGTAAAGATCAAGAATCGGGTCCCGATCATGAGTTGTGTCATAAGTAGGGTTGGGCTTAAGAGTCTAGTATTGGTTTGGGCTAGGTTAATATCAAGAGTTAAGTGTCACGACCCAAGGTACATCTTAGGAGTAACATGGTGTATAGGACCTCTAGAGGCCTTACACAAGCCAATTAGCATGAATAAATAAGATTACAGAAAATCAAGAGATTTAAAACACAATACATACCATAAAGAATTTGTAGAAATGAAGTGGAAGTCTACTTAGTCTCAATAGCAATTTATTACAATAAAAGTGATCGGGACGTATCCCTAGCATCGTGTTCAATATCTAAAAGTAAACACTAAAAGCAATAAAAGGTTCGATCCTCAAAACATGAGGAATCACCACTTCTAAGTAAAGCCAAAGTGACTTTTAGCCACGGGGATGAAAAACTGGAACGTCAGACCCTACATTTGAGAAATAATGTAGGCAAGAATATGCGTAATACAAAGATGTATCAAGTATGATACCAATGCATAGAGATACTAAGTCATCCTAAAATGGACCTTTCATGTCATGCAACGACCAAGTTAAAACCATAAGAAAAGGTCAGAAAAAAATCATAATACTCATGGTCAAATGCAAGTAAAGCCCCTTTTTTGACCACTTGTGAAAATACTTCTTGAAATAACCATAGTTCATCATTATACTTGTTTGTGAAAAATTAGCCTTAACCGACATAGAGACCATGTGAGCTATAACATGAAATCTAATATTTACCCCACACCAAAAAAGAGTGTTCTCACTTGCCAAGGTTAGAACCATGAACTTCTAGCTTACATGGATCCGCTAGCTAATGTTTATCTGGACAACCTATGTTGTCACATAGTTTAAGAGACACGGTTAATGACCAGGGGCGGAGCCAGAAGTTTCATCAAGGGTGTTCAAGAAGTTTTTTTAAAATAAGTGAGTTGAATGTTATTTGTTCAACATAGGGATTCTACCATGAACGATGTCAACATTTGTCAATATCAAATCTAAACAATCGAGTTTTTTTTGATGCACTGATTTATATGATAAAATATATGATTATTGTTTTTAAAGTGAAATATTAATAGAAAAAATGCTTCTAGCTTTACGAAACATACATCACACTAGTTGAAATTATTTTTTTCTTAAAAAAAGAAGAAGATAAAACACATGTATTGATATTAGCTTTGGGTTCAAAGTTGTTAACATATATAAACACAATTTTTAAAGTAAAATTTAGGCTTTTTTGTTTTCACCTCCTAAATAAAAGTTTAGAAATATATGATATCTAAAATTTAAAATTAAAATAATGTATTAAGAAACTTGAGGATAATTATAATGGTGTGTGAGCTTGTGTGCTGCTCTTAAAATAAAACCAAAAATGTTGTACACCTGTGGTATTCGAACCCTTGAAGCAGAAGTGTGAATGAACAAACTTAACCATTGCACCATGGAACAATTTATGTCAAGGTTGTTCAAAATTAATTATTTATCCCTTAACTTCAGAATTCAACTTCTCTATATGATGTAATTTTCCGGCGAAGGGTGTTCAGCAGACCACCCTTGGATGGTTGTAGCTCTGCCCTGGGTTAATCCCCACTTATCCACTCGTTACTAAGTTTAATTATCACAGAATAGTCATCGCTCATATTTATCTTATCTTTAATTGACATAGGTAATCGCCTCTTTCCTCATCTCAAGGATATCTCCTTAATTTTGATTCATTTTAGGTGAGAATACATTTCAACCTTAGAATCCTTTATGTGAGAAAACCTTTCACATTCATGCATTGAATAATTATGTTAGAAATCCTCTCATAACAATTAACTACAACAACAACGTCATATATTCTTTACTCTCAAAGCAACTTACATCATGATTCATCAATTTCATAAGAACATGCATATTTCCATAATTCACTTTTCATAGTTTAAAATCCACTTTCAATTATGAAAATCTAGAAAACATGGGTTAAGCATTGTTCATGGGGGTTCATATTAAAAACATGGAGTCTTCTCAATCATGCATAATACTTCATAAAACAATCAATTATATCAATATTGAAAGGAACCAAAACATAATTAAGAAAAAACCCTAACTTCAATGGGGAATTTCTAACGTTAAAATTGGGAAATTTAGGAACTCTATGGAGGAAAGAGATCCATAGATGAAGACTATAGTACCTTAGTGTTCAAATCCCACAAGCATGGTGAATTGGAGACTTGATTTTGAAAACCTAACTTGACTCCTTTTTCTTCTACAGAGAGAAATATTTGGGGGAGGATGAACTTGTTCTTTTTTTGAGAATTAAGATAATGACTTTAAAATTGACTGAATGTTAACCATGGTCAAATCAAAATTTAATAAAATAAGAAATCTATCAAAGATTCAAAATGCCACTTAAAGACTCGAGAATCATGTCGAACCTTCAACTACGTCATATATAACCCTCCAGACCTAGTGAAATTATTAAAATTTGGATTCAAACATTGCCAAACTCAAATATTGACATTGGTCAAAATTTAAAGTTTTCACTTATAAAATTGAAATACCCAAATCAGTTTGCCTTATAAAAATTAATGATGGTTTTCACCAAAACACACCTTGACACGAGAAAGAAAATCTTATTTCCTTTATTTTCATTTCTTGTCCTTTTCTTGATGAATTAAACTTATTTTAAATCTTGTTGTAGATAATTTCATTTTCATATTTTCCCAATTAGTCTTTTTAATTATTTTTTCAAAATGATTTGATTATTTTTCTTTTGTTGAATATTAGGTAAAAAAGAAAGAAAAATATTATCCTGACAAAATAAAGAATTCTCTTTATGATCGCATACCACAAAAATAAGAAAAATCAACTATAATCCTTGGATTCATGAATTACTTGTTCATGCATTATTTTTTTTTCTATCCATTGACAAAATGGATAAAGCTCCAACCAGTAACATGGATATTGACTTGTATTATTTTCGTAAAAATGTGAGCATTATTCCTAGCACTTCATTAGAAAATGCTTCTACTATTATCATCAAAATTATTAGAATATTTCAAAATTATGTAATGTTATTCTTAAAGACCACCATCAACATTCCTAGTTGTTCATCAATAGATACAAATTCTTCAAAATAACTTATTAGATAACCCTTAATAAAGACGATGACTATTCATTATCTTATATTTTTTTAATGAGAGATATCAAGAAAACATTAAAGTTCAATGGCTTGATCAGATGCCTACTTTTATGGAGAAACAAGATGCCATAATTAATATTTCAAGTATGAGGGAGCAAGAGAACCATAAGACTAATGACATGATTCTGAATTCTCCAACAACCTATGCTAAAATTCTTGTTTTAGGGAAATTAGAAAGAGAGTCGTCCGTGGAATCAAAGTTTAAAATTGATTATACTTTGAAAATTCAGAAAAGTACATGGAAAGAGAAATAAGACATTGAATCCAATTGATCATCCTAGTTTTCGAATAAAGCAAAAAAAATCCTAGAACCAATACACCATGATCCTCAATCAAGAAAGTGAATTTTAAAGCACTTTCTCGATTGAGGATTAGTGCATTGCCTCTTGAATTTTCAGCTCTATCCAAAAGCTAAGATTGGTGTCAATTGGCTTTATGTAATAGTAATATCTTTTCAAACATGAAAATTTTGGCATACGTAGAGTCATTGGATTTAGGGTGTTGTTGCTCATTCAAAGTACTTCATTAAAATTTTCAAAGGATGATAATGAAAAACTTGGATTTCATGGACGACTTCCATTCTAATTTTCCAAAAACTGAAATTTCGGACATAGATAGTTGGAAAATCATGTTATTAATCCGAAGGTTCTCTTTCTCCCTCTTACTTGATTATTAATAATGACACCTTGTTTCTCCAAAAATTTAGGCATAGGGATCAAGTCATTTTAGGATTTTCTTGATTTCTCCCTTCACTAATACTAAATTTATTTGTGCCTTCCTCCTCTACTAGCATGGAAATATTCTTTTATACCATGGAAAAAAATATAAGACGAGTAGTCATCATCTTTATTAAGGATAAAATGATAAATTATCTTTAAAATTCTTATCTATTGATGTAATTTATCATTATTTATGTCACCGTTTGGAGCTTCATCCGTGTTTACCAAATGGATATAAAATAATTGATTTTTTTCTCTTTTGGTTTGCGATTTTGTAATAGTCCTGTGGGTCGTTTTCTCTATTTTTCTGGCATTTGGACATCTAGAGTTTTTCTGTAGTGACCCAAAGACATTTATGACTTGTTAGGACTGACAATTTGGCCACCTAGTCCTTGCGACATTTGGATCGCTAGAAGTCTAGAACAACGACTAGATTGATTATATATCTCTCTGCTCAATTCCTTTGTTATTTAATTTTCCATTTGAGAGTGTTGAGAGCTATTTTCTTGTGTAATTCATTTCATTGAGCTAAGATTAGCACGAGTGCATTGTTAAGGTCACTACTCACGCTCCTAAACCTATACATTATCGTTTTAATTGTTGAATTTAACTTAAAATGGATTATTGAACTAGTTTCTTGTTGGACACAAACAAACCTAAATTGAAAAGACTTTTTTTTTTTATCAATTTCACATAGAGAAAGCTTTTCAGATTGGAATAGTTGAATTATATCTTGTTTATTAAATGTTGAATTTACCACGTACTCAAAGTCATAAAATCTTCTGGATCTATAAAAAAGCTTAAATTTAAAGACATAATATCAATCGATTTTCTATTGGATTAGATACAACAAATAAAATTGATTTTTTTTTAAAGTTTGAATCTTTTAAAGCAAAATAAAGTATTTGCAAGAGACAGTTCTTTAACGCACTAAGAAATAAATTACTAGTACATCATCAAATTAAAAAAATAAATTAAAAAGAAAGAGCTTACAACTTTGTGATTCATTGATTCAATTATGATGAATCCATGAAAAGGATTCTGCTGGAATTGAATTCCTTAAACGTCATCGCTATCAACGTTCTCTGCAATGTTGTGAATGCATTTTATGTCGGCCGCAATAGATTGAGTTGCGTTTAAAATGGTTGAATGAGAGAGTTTGTTCAAATGTTATTTTTATTTTTATAGAAGGGGCAAGCCTTTAGGGTTTTCTAACATTTGATAAAAAACATTGTTAAAATTTGGTTTGCGCCCAAATAGAATTGATAGTTTCGGCCCATATTTATAAATTCAGCCCATTAAATTCATATTTTAATAAATTGGGTCACTTGTATTTCATTTGGGCAAAAATAAACTGCACTCTATGATTAGAAAAAATTAGCTAATTAGTCAAAATCCCTAACATATTTATTTAAAACAACAACAATTTAAAATAATTATCAATATATTAGTTTTATAGCAAATTAAATGTATCCATTTCTAATTCTTTATTTTCCTCTATTAAGGCTCACGTCTTGCAAAAATACCTTTGCCAAACAAATGCTCTCTCTCCAATTTACAATTATCTCAAAACAAAAAAAATTCTCACTCATCCAATTCCCTTTTTCTATTGTTGTTCAATTTTCATTACCCAGTTTCTCTTTTATATGTGTTGTTTTTTCGATTATTTTCAGCAATTGATAATAATCTCTCAAAGAATATTCACAACAATCTCATTAATTTTAGGTATATATCTTTTTTCATTTTTATGTATTTTACTGATTTGCATCTGCTTAAACCTTTCAACATTTTGTTTGTATAATTGCTTAGTAAATCCTCTATTTTCGATTAGGTTTTTTTTAAAGGAAAAACTCAAAAATCCTTTCTAATGGCAGATTCAAAGAGGACTCCAAGAAGTATATCATGTAATGATAGACTTTTAGGCGATTTTTCGTCTTTTGATCTTTGTATTACTCAAGGACAAGTCGATAAGATAGGACTAACGGCTAGAAAGACGGAAGAAAGCAGATCTAAGCACCTACATGACCTTATCTGTATGCAAACTCTTCATCAATTACAGAATATAAATATCATCAAGAGCAAGTACACAAACAATGAAAAGAAAAGGAAACTATAAGCTCTTCGTCTTTATGTGCATATGTATTACCTTGTTACATTTCAAATTTAAATAATCTGGAAATGTAATAAGTATTCCCTTTTGTAAAAAGAATTACTTATGTTTGAATACAACTTATAACTAAACTACAATGTATTTATCACAATATTTCGTTGGTTTTTATACATAAATTTTGTATTCATTCTAAGTGTATGTCATCAAATTTTGTGATCTTATATTCATTTTGTTTTCATACTAAGAATTGAATACAACTTTTGTAGTTCATAATATCATTTTGTCGGGATTATGTGCGATACAACATATTTATTTATTTCTTCTATTTATATGCCTATTAATTTTATATTTATGTAATCAAATTGCATTTATCCTCGGAAGTGGATACAAAGTTAATAATACATAATATATAGTATCTTTGTAGTTGATTGTGTGGAATACAACATAATTTTTTATTAGATACAACTTTTGTAGTACATAATTATTTTGTGAGAATGATGTGGAATACAACATATTTTTTGTTATTTTACTTCCTATCTTTTATTTCTTCTAAATGTATGCCTATTATTTTTGTATTTCTGTCATCAAATTGTCGCAGTGGATACAAAGTTAGTAGTTCATAATAGTGTCTTCTAGTTGATTGTCTAGAATACACCATAATTTTGTTTGTATTTCCTCTTTATTTGCATGCATTCTAACGATATGCCATCAAAATTTTTTTTTCTTTCTTTATTTGCATTCATTCTAACTGTATGCCATAGATTTTTTTTGTATTTTTGTCCTCACAATGTATCTCAATATCTCTCTATTCAAATCTCACTTTAAAATCATTTTATCGTGTATTCATATTATAAATCATTTTATCGTGTATTCATATTATAAATCATTTTATGCCATAGAATTTTTTTGTATTTTTGTCCTCACAATGTATCTCAATATCTCTCTATTCAAATCTCACTTTAAAATCATTTTATCGTGTATTCATATTATAAATATCATTAGGTCTATTCAATCATTAAGTTTGTATTTATTTTAGAATTAATATTTGTGAGTATTTTACATTAGAAACTATATAAAACAAGCTACGTAAGTCACAACGATAATCTGAACACAATTTGGTTAAAATTGATAAACATAATTAAACAAGTATCAAAATATAAAGGCATTCTTAACTATCCAACACTTTCAGAACTATTTTTCCAAAAAAGACAAGCATTACTAACTATACAATACATGATCTAGTCCTACATGGCCGTCTATTATGCCCCTTATAACCACAAGTACTGCATGAATTCTTGTTCTTCTTCCAGCTCACTGTATGATTTGTCGCGGAACTTCTCTGGTGGCATATCAGGAAGTTATTCGAATTTCGGTGGCCGCACTATGTCATCCTTAATATAATCAGGTATACATTCCACTCGCTTCGATCAGGTAAGAGAATAATTGGATTGTTGTATGTGGCCATCAATGTATTTGGCTTGTACGATATAACAATTTTCTTCGTTCCATCATTTAGAATGCATGATCAGAAAAGTAATGCTCTCCATAACTACATTGTATTTCAACAATATTTGTTTCCAAATCATCAATACATAATATTTTTACATTTATGATACAAATTGTATTAAAAATGTATGTGCAATGAATAAGAAATGTATAAATTTTACTTTCTTAGTTAAAACTAATAATTGTAATCCACTGTTAAATACAACCAATTGACTTCCATAACTAACAACCATTATTTTAAATAAAATTTGTATTCCAGGATTGCCAAGGATATTTTTCTTATTACAAAATATTATTGTTTGTATTTCAATATATTTTAAATATTATCTGATTTTATATCATACACAAAGCTTATTATTGACTCCAAACAATTAACTCCAAATATTGTATGAACTACAAAACTGATAACAATTCCTAGCATCGGCTACAATATTTCGGAAAGAATTAAAAACAATCAGCCATACGAATCTACAATTCGTCCATCATACCAAGTAAATAACTACATCAATTACAAACAATCAAACATACTAATGACTTTAAATACATACAAATATTTTACTGCTTTTATCCCCAAAAAATAAATATCTAAGAAAATAAAGAAGTATATTCATGTCAAAATTTTTAATAGCCATTTTCGAAATACTTTCAAATAAATTTACGATTCAGTTAACAAATACCTAATGGATTTTGTATTTCACCAATTATGTGGAAGATCAAGTTGAAAATTATGTGTCCTATTGGTTGTTTGTCAACAAATTCCCAATCAATTATTTCAAATCCTTTACAAAAAATCTCAAAATCAATTGAATTCACTTCAATTATAGATTGTGTATTATGAATGGAGGGTTAAAATTCGATATTGAAAATTTGATGAACAAGTGAGAGTTGGAAATTTGAGAAATAGGGGCGAGAAGAGTACTGCCTCCTTTTTTTTTCTTTGAATGTAACTGATGAGAGGAATTTCAATGATTTTACCTTTTTAAAAATATTCTCTCCCATGATTTACTCTATTATGTTATTAATTATTTGCATTCTTTCAAATTAATCATAATAAAACAAAAACATAACTCATCTTTTGATAAATTAAAATACTGTCATTTTTAATAAATAGTGAAACTATTGCTAAGGAGTCCCACTAAAGGCTAAAATATTCTTGTTTTGAAAATTTGTACATATAAAGTTGGATAAATATAAGTAAAATATGGATATCCATATATGAACTCATATTTGTAAATAGAAAAGAAGTATTTTCCTTAAAAATTTTATGAAAACATTTTCAAAATTCACGTAAAACCTAAATCAACCCCTCACATGATCCACCCACTCCTATCTGCTTACCTCAGCTTACCCAACTCTATTACCCTCACCCCTCTCTGCCCCACCCCACCTGAGTTAGAGATCGGGTCCTGTTAGAGTGAGAAGTTAGGTTCAGGATCGAGAATGATTTAGTTTTTTTTATCTTTCTGATTCACTCTGTTCTTTTAGAAATGGAGATCAACGTAAATGACTTTCTCTTATCACAAGCCTTGTTGAAATAAACCTAGGATCTTAAGGTACCAAGTTCCTTAAGCTACATGTCATTATCGGCTCAAACTCCAATTTGGATAGCACATTATCAAGTCATCTCAATTAATACTTCATTCAGACATTACACTTGATTCATAACATGCTTTATACAATAAGTTGTCAGCTAAATATATGAAAAGTAAGATATAACCTACCTCGAAATTGTACCGCAAAGTCTCAAACTATCATAAGATACACGATAGGTACTTTACAAATGCAATCCGCAAGAATTTTCTTTTCTACAAATGTGACCAAGTATATGCAAACTTAAAGAAGGAATTTGTCTTGCACTTGATACAACTCCTAACAATTGTAAAAACATATCCAAACTCAGACTCAACCCTCAGAAATTATTCGAAAACCTCTAAATATAAATTAGTGGTTCAAATTAATCATATAACACATTTATACCTATTGATAATATCAAATCACTAGTTCAGGGTTATCTTGACTGAATGTTAACCATGGTCAAATCAAAACTTAAAAAAATAAGAAATCTACCAAAGATTTAAAATGCCACTTAAAGACTCGAGAATTAAGTCGAACCTCTAACTACACCATATATAACCTCCAAATCTAGCGAAATTATTAAAATTTGGATTCAACCTTGCGAAACTCAAATATTGACTTTGGTCAAAATTTAAAGTCTTCACTTATAAAATTGAAATACCCAAATCAATTTGCTTTATACAAAATTAATGATGGTTTACACCAAAACACACACCTTGACAGGAGAAAGAATATCTTATTTACTTAATTTTCTTTTGTTGTCCTTTTCTTTGATAAATTAAACTGCTTTTAAATCTTGTTGCATAAATAACTTCATTTTAATATTTTACCAATTAAGTCTTATTGATTATTTTTATGGTTCCAAAATGATTTATTATTTTTCTTTTGTTGAATATTAAGTAAAAAGAAAGAAAAAATTATCCTGATAAAAATAAAGAATTCTCTATATGATCGCATTTCAAAAAATAAGAAAAATCAACTATAATCTTGGGATTCATGAACTTGTTCATGCATGATTTGTTTTTTCTATCCATTGAGAAACATGGATAAAGTTCTAAATATTAACATGGATATTGACTTGTATGGTTTTCGTAAAAAGGTGAACATTATTCCGAGAACTTCATTAGAAAATGCTTCTACAAATTATCATCAAAATTATTCGAATAATTAGAAATTATGTAATGTTATTCTTAAAGTACCACCATCAACATTCCTATTAGTTCATCAATAGTCACAAATTCTTCAAAATAACTTATTCGATTACCCTTAATAAAGAAGATAACTTCATCATGTTATTTTTTTTAAAGGGAGAAAAGAATGTCTCCATGCTACAAGAGGAAGGAGGAACAAGTAAAATTATACTACAAAAGGAACCCCAATTACCAACAAAAAAAAAATTCGGTAAATATTACCAGCCGATTTTAATATGTTGGTAAACTTACCACAAAAAATCAGTTGGTAAACATCCAAACTTTGAAAATTCCGTTGGAAAATTCACCAACTAATTGTAGAAAAGGAGTTAGTAATTTTTTTTTCTTTTTTTTCTTGATTATTCGATTCATACATTGGGGGGGGGGGGGTAAAGTGCTCCCTAACAAAGGCGACTCAGTACACAAGGGGAATCAAACCCAAGAGACCTCTTGATTAAGGATGAAGTAGTACTTACCACTACACTACAACCTTGTTGGTATTAAATTTTAAATACGTTAGTATGAATATTTGTTTTTTAATAAATTTACTAATTGATTGCTAGTTTGTTGGTAATATATCAGTCAAGCTCAATGTTAGGTTAGTAATTGATTGACAATATATTCAAAATATTATTAACTGAATGTTTATTCAATAGTAAAATATTTATTAATTTATTGCATTTAAAAATCTAAGAGCACGAATATAAATTCAAAAATATTAATATCAATTGATAAATCATATTTGAATGAAACAAGCAAAATCTATGATAACAAGTTAAATTAATCTCAATATGACACATATCATTATATTAAAAATATTAATTTGAGCACTTTTATCAAAAATATTGACCAAATCTAAATTTTGGCCAAAAGTTAAAATTTCAAACGTCTAACAACACAAACTGAAAATGGAAGCTTCAAAACCTGAATCAACAATCCTATTAGATATAAAAATGACCTTTCGATACTAATCGCGCTGACGAAATTCTCATTAGAGCACGTTAAAAAATGTTAAGCAAAGTCAAATTTTGGCTAGAAGCTAAAAGTTAAAACGCCTAACGATACAAATTGAATATGAAAACCTCAAAATCGAAATCAACCATCCTATTTGACGAAAAATGACCTTCTAGAGCTAACCGCGCTGATGAAATTCAAATTTGAGCATGCTTCCCAAAAAATTGATCTAATTCAAATTTTAGCCAAAAGTTAAAAGTTAAAATGCTTAACGACACAAACTAAAAATAAAAGTCACAAAACCCGAACAAACTATCATGTGAGACCAAACTGAACTTATATGGCTAGCCGCGGTGACAAAGTTTCAATTCAAGCATGATTATAAAAATATTGACTACAGTGAAATTTTGGCCAAAACTTAAAAGTTTAAATGCTTAACGGCATAAAATAAAAATGAAAGCCTCAAAATCGGAACCCTCTATCTTATTACATAAAAAATGACATTCCGCATCTAACTGCACTGATGAAATTCTTCATCTAAGCACATTTATCAAATACATTGACCGAAATAAAATGTTGACCAAAATTTATAAGTTAAAACACCTAACGACACACACTAAAAATGAAAGCTTCAAAACCCGAACCAACCATCCTACTAGATAAAAAATGACCTTTCGAAACTAATGAAACTGATGGAGTTCTAATCTGAGCATGTTTACCAAAAATATTGAACAAAATCAAGTTTTGGTTAAAATTTAAAAGTTAAAACGGCTAATGACATAAACTGAATATGAAAGCCTTGACTCCAGATGTTGATTTACCAAAAGATTTAACTTCAATTGGTGAATTTACCAACTATTCAAATAGTAATTAATAATTTACCAAGAGATTTTATCAGAGTTGGTAATAGTTACTATTCAACTATACATTCATATGATTACCAACTAATATTTAATATGTTGGTAAATTTTACTAATGAGTTAATGATCGATTGGTATATTACCAACTATTTTAATGATGTTAGTAACTTACTAACTACAATCTTTATTCATCGGCAAAATTTTCAATTAATTGGATATTGGTTGGAAAGTTTACCAACAAATTACATTTCGTTACTAATTTACCAACACATTTATATTTGGTTGGTAAATTTAGCAAGAAAATCTTGTTTTTGGTAAATGTTTGGTTAGTAATTCATTGGTAATACGTTAATAAATTATATAAATAATTTTTTTTGTCATATTTACCAACCGATATATACTTCGTTAGTAATATTACCAACAAAAGGTGTGCGTTAGTAATATTTCAGTTGGTAATCCATTGACCGAATGTTGCTAAATTTGGCGTCATTTTTTTATGCCGTATTTACAAACTAAAATATTTAGTTAGTAAGGTTTTGGTTGGTAATCTGTTAGAATTTCGTTTTAAAATTTTAAACAATAATTCAGTTAGAAATATGTTGATTTGTCAGTAGAATACTAACCAACTTAAGTTATTAGTAAAAAATGTTGGCAAGTCAAATTTTTTTTTTTTTTTGTGAAGGGTGATATCAAGAAAACATTAAAGTCAAGGACTTGATCACATGCCTAATTTTATGGAGAAACAAGATGCCATAATTAATATTTCAAGAATGAGGGAGAAAGAGAACCATAAGACTAATGACATGATTCTGAATTCTCCAACAACCTATGCTAAAATTCTTGCTTTGGAGAAATTTGAAAGAGAGTCGTTCGTGAAATCAAAGTTTACAATTGATTATCCTTTGAAAATTCAGAAAATACTTGAAAAGAGAAAGAAAACGTTGGAATTTCGGGCATAAATAGTTGAAAAATCATGTTACTAATCCTAAGGTTCTCTTTCTCCCTCCTACTTGTTTATTAATAATGACACCTTATTTCTCCAAAAATTTAGCCATAGGGTCAAGTCATTTAAGGATTTTCTTGATTTCTCCCTTCACTAGTACTAAATTTACATGTGCCTTCCTCCTCTACTAGCATGGAAATATTCTTTTATCCTATGGAAAAATATCAGACAAATGAGTAGTTATCATCTTTATTAAGGGTGAAATGATAAATTATCTTGAAGAATTCTTATCTATTGATGTAATTTATCAATATTCATGTCATTGTTTGGAGCTTCATCCATGTTTACCAATGGGTATAAAATAATTGATTTTTTTCTCTTTTGGTTTGCGATTTTGTAAAGGTCCTTTGATTCATTTTCTCTTTTTTTTTTTGGCATTTTCGACATCTAGAGCTTTTCTGTAGTGATCCAAAGTCATTTATGACTTGTTAGGACTGACAATTTGGCCATCTAATCCTTGCGACATTTGGATCGCTAGAGCAACGATTATATTGATTAGATATCTGCTTTTCCTATGTTATTTTATTTTCCATTTGAGAGTGTTGAGAGCTATTTTCTTGTGTAATTCATTTCATTGAGCTAAGATTAGCACGAGGGCATTGTTAACGTCACTAATCACGCTCCTTAACCTATAAGTTATCATTTTAATTGTCAAATTTAACTTAAAATGGATTTATTGAACTAGTTTCTTGTTGGACACAAACAAACCTAAATTAAAAAAGCTTTTTATCAATTTCACATAGAGAAAGCTTTTCAGATTGGGATAGTTAAAATATATTTTATTTTTTTAATGTTGAATTTACCACGTACTCTAAGTCAGTAAAATCTTTTGGATCTATAAAAAAATCTTAAATTGAAAGACATAATATAAATCAATTTTCTATTAGATTAGATACAACAAATAAAATTGAAATATTTTTTTAAAATATGAATCTTTTAATGGAAATGAAGTATTTGCAAGAGATAGTTCTTTAAAGCACTAAGGAATAAATTAGTAGTACATCATCACATTAAAAAAATAAATATAAATTAAAAATCATACAACTTGGTGATTCGTTGATTCAATTATGATGAATCCATGAAAATGATTCTACTGGAATGGAATTCCTTAATTGTAACGTCATCGCTATCAATGTTCTCTGCAATGTTGTGAATGCATTTTATGTCGGATGCAATAGATTGAGTTTCGTTTATAATAATTGAATGAGAGAGATTGTTCAAATATTATTTTTATTTATATAGAAGGGGCAAGCGATTAGGGTTTTCTCACATTTCATAAAAAATATTGTTAAAATTTGATTGCCCCCAAATAAAGTTTACAATTTTGACCCATATTTATAAATTCAATCCATTAAATTCATATTTTAATATATTGGGTCACTTATATTTCATTTGGTCAAAAATAAAAAGTTAGGAAAAATATATGTAAAATATGGATATCCGTATATTAACTCATATTTGTAAATAGAAAAGAAATATTTTCCTTAAATTTTTTATGAAAACATTTTCAAAATTCACACAACGGATCCTAAATCAAACACTCACATGATACACCCACCCCTACCTGCTTACCTCAGCTTACTCAACTCTATTACCCTGACCCCTCTCTACCTCACCCCACTTGAGTTAGGGATCGGGTCCTGTTAGAGTGAGGAGTTAGGTTCGGGATCGAGAATGATTTAGTTTTTCTATCTTTTGATTCACTCTAATTTTTTAGAAATGGATATCAACGTAAATTACTTTCTCTCATCACAAGCCTTGTTAAAATAAACCTAGGATCTTAAGGCACCAAGTTCCTTAAGCTATATGTCATTATCGGCTCAAACTCCAATTTGGGTAAGCACATAATCAAGTCATCCCAACTAATACTTCATTCAGACATTACACTTAATTCATAACATGCTTTACGCAATAAGTTGTCAGCTAAATATATGAAAGATAAGATATAACTTACCTCGAAAAGAACCGCAAAGCCTATGATAGTTTTTTGCAAACATGATAGGTCCTTTGCAAATGCATTCCCCAAGAATTTTCTTTTCTAGAAATGCGACCAAGTACCAGCAAACGCAAAGAAGGAGTTTGTCTAGCACTTGATACAACCCATAACAATCGTAAAAACATATCCAAACATAGACTCAACCTCAGAAATTATTCGAAAACCTCTAAATATAAATCAGTGGTGCAAATTGATTATAAAACACATTTATACCTATTGACAATATCAAATCACTAGTCTAGGGTCATCTTGACTGAATGTTAACCATGGTCAAATCAAAACTTAAGAAAATAAAAAAACTATCAAAGATTCAAAATGTCACTTAAAGACTCGTGAATCATGTCGAATCTCCAACTACGCCATATATAACCCTCAAGATCTCTCTTGTGAGATAATTATAATTTGGAGTCAACCTTGCCAAACTCAAATATTGACATTAGTCAAAATTTGAAGTTTTCACTTATAAAACTGAAATACCCAAAATCAATTTGTTTTATACAAAATTAATGATGGTTTCCATCAAAACTGTCACGACCCAAAAATGAACGTGATGGCACTCGTCTTATCCCAACAAGACAAGTCAGCCTAAAACTCAAATCCATTACACTAAAATGCGGAAATTTTATAATAAGCTCAAAAATATCCCAAAAACTGGTTGTCACGTGTACAAGCCTCTAAAATATTACAATTGATTCAAAAGAAACGCTAGCCTCAAATGAACTTGTTTCTAGAATAGAACAAGATCATAACTAAGGAGAAAGAAAGTCCGCTGAGACGACAAACAACTACCTCACAAATCTCCAAGAAGCCTCGGAAAAGAAGAGAATGACAAGTACCACAAAAATCCAGGCTCGTAATCTACAAAAAAAAGATTGTAGAAGCAAGGGGTGAGTACCAAACCACACGGTACTCAGCAACTAAATCTCTAAACACAAGCTAAGGGGATGAAATACGGGTACTCCTATCACCCCAACCGAACCTCCACAACTACAACCTGCATAAAAATCAGTCCAACCTAACAACTCACAGTTTACATAGCACGAAACTCAACAACAACACTTTAACAAATTACATATCCTCAACAACAACACTTCAACAAATTACATATCCTCAACAACAACACTTCAACAAGTTACATAGCCTCAATAACAACACTTCAACAAATTACATATCTTCAACAACCACACTTCAACAATTTACATATCCTCAATAACAAGCTCAGTATTCAACAATCACAAGTTCCGCAGAAAGACAATCACAAGATCAGCAAAACACAATATCAAATTCACTAATGATAAGTATGTGCAATGCAATGGAATGCAATGTCAAGTATAATGATGCATGTCTGACCTAGTGATACACACTCGCGGTCTCTCAGCCCGGGACCCATGGGGGACATATCTGTCCATGCATCTGTCGAGGCGTACGACACGACCCTCGATAATAGTAACCATCGCGGCGCACGATACGTCCCTCGAAATATAGTATCCATCGCAGCGCGCGATACGTACTTCGAAATGGTACATCCTCTTTAAGTTCTCATTCTTTCTCAATGCACATAACACTTTTCACAACCATGTCCTATAATAATGCAAATGACATGTTTACACAAATAAAGAGGATATGACCATTTTCATAACACTACACAATTCACAACAACATCAACAATGATTCAACAAGTCTTTCAAATCATTCTCCATTATCAACACATTGTACACACGCAATTATTCACATTACCTTTTATTACCCTTTGTTTTCATCATTAGAATTAATCAATGTAGGCAAGTCAACCCATCACTAAGTCCCATTACTCCCAAGCATATACCACAAGGAAATACACACATTCCATACACTTAACAAGAGTTTAGAAATTCACTTGCCTCAATCAATCAAGAGTTCACTCCAGAACTTGAGCCTTCCCCTTTCGTTGAACTTCCAACTCAAAGCAATCTATTCACATTAATGATCACAATAAGATTTCAAAACTAATAACATCCATTTCACTATGTGTCTAACATAGACACAAATCATAGAGCACGAACCTACACTCAAGTTCTTAACTTTTGATGTCAATTGACATGTTAACTCTTTCAACTTTTCTCAAATTTTTAAGCCTAGAGTTAAGTCTTAATTTCTCGAATATCACAAGTCTAATAATATTCACAAAATACAATACACCTAATATTTAATTACCTATCTCAATATATCAAAACTTTAATTATATGTGACAATTATAAGAAGGAATCAGAGAAACACTAAAGCCCAAATTATGGACATAACATTTTAGTTTACAAGAAAATCAAAACTTTCAGAACTAAAATTGACAAAAGTTATGTTCTTAGAAATTATTCCTCAACAATTAATTATCCAATCACTGACCTATACTTACCCTCAAATCATTTGGTCATCATTAACCAAGACTTGACCCATCCAAATACATTATGACCACACGTTGCCCTTTTAATTTTGTCCAACACACATTATTATTAATATAATAATACATATAAATAGAAGCCCACGTTCAAGTTGGCAAAATTTACAGATCCCAAATCTATTTCTTTTTTAAAAATAAAAATAAAAATACACCATAAGCTCCTAATCATTACCTCATGGTGACACTTTCCTAGGTTTTAAACACAAAAAAGACGCTATCACATTAGACAAGTTTCCTTTTAATCTTGCGATTCAATTACTCTTCTTTCTGGTTTACCACAAATATTATAATAATAATAAAGCGACACTCATCCATAATACAAAATAACGATTTAGGCATGATTGATGATTTACCTTGAAGTTCTTCTCGTTCTTTTTGTTCATCCGATGATTCTAGCCGCATTGATTCTGATGTTTATAATTGAAAGCATAATAAGCCCCATTTTGCTTACCAATTTATTTTTATATATGGGCCAAGTGATAGGGTTTTAAATAACTTCTGAATTTAGCCCATTAGATACAAATTAAACTAATTATCTAAAAATTACCTGACAATTAATTAGTTATACTTGAATAAATTGTTCAAAATTCTCAAACCAACTTCATTGACTTATCAAAATGACCCGAGGCAACTATCGATAGGGGTAAAATGGTAATTTCATAAAAGTTTTCAAAATTATTTTTTTCGGGTCATTACAAAAACCAGGGGCGGGACCCACATGGTGTCCGCCGGGTGCTCGAGCACCCATTAACTTCGTTACAAAATATATATATCTATGTAGAAATTGATAGGTATTTGTATAAAATTAACATAGAGCACCCAATGAATAAATGATATAGTTGGCCCAATGGTTCTTAGATTGGTAATTAAGACTCTTTTAGTGTTGTTACCAAGGTTCGAATCTCATTGTTAACACGTATTTTTTATATTTTCACTTCAGAGCACCCATAGCCTTAAAATCCTAGATCCGCCACTGACAAAAACACACACCTTGACACGAGAAAGAAAATCTTATTTCCTTTATTTTCGTTTCTTGTCCGTTTCTGTGATGAATTAAATTGCTTTTAAATTTTGTTGTATAAATAATTTCATTTTTATATTTTCCCAATTAAGTCTTTTTTAATTATGTTTTCAAAATGATTTGATTATTTTTCTTTTGATGAATATTAAGTAAAAAAGAAAGAAAAAATTATCCTGATAAAAATAAAGAATTCTCTATATGATCGCATTCCAAAAAAATAAGAAAAATCAACTATAATCTTGGGATTCATGAACTTGTTCATGCAAGATTTGTTTTTTCTACCCTGACAAACATGGATAAAGCTCCAAACAGTAACATGGATATTGATTTGCATGTATGATTTTCGTAAAAATATGAACATTATTCCCTAGCACTTCATTAGAAAATGCTTCTACAAATTATCATCAAAATTATTAGAATATTTCAAAATTATGTAATGTTATTCATAAAGTACCACCATCAACATTCCTAATTGTTCATCAATAGATACAAATTCTTCAAAATAACTTATTAGATTGCCCTTAATAAAGACGATGACTATTCATTATCTTATATACTTCCTCCGTCCCTTTTTACTTGTTCACTTTTGAATTGACACACCTATTAAGAAAATAATTAATGACGTAGTGAGTTTACGATTTTACCCCTATTAATTATGTAGTGTATGAAAAGTTCTACATTTTTCAAAGTAATTAGTCATTTAATTGAGGGTATAATAGGTAAAAGAAAATTGTCCTTTATTGATTTGTCAAAATGAACAAGTAATTAGGGACAACTATAAAAAGAAAAGTGGACAAGTAATTAGGGATGGCGGGAGTATTTTTTTAATGGAAGATATCAAGAAAACATTAAAGTCAATGGCTTGACCACATGCCTAATTTTATGGAGAAACAAGATGCCATAATTAAAATTTCAAGTATGAGGGAGCAAGAGAACCATAAGACTAATCACATGATTCTAAATTCTCTAACAACCTATGCTAAAGTTCTTGTCTTGGGGAAATTAGAAAGCGAGTCGTCCGTGAAATCAAAGTTAACCACTGATCATCCTTTGAAAATTCAGAAAAAATACTTGAAAAGAGAAAGAAAACGTTGGAATTTTGGGTATAAGTAGTTGAAAAATCATGTTTTTAATCCTAAGGTTCTCTTTCTCCTTCCTACTTGATTATTAATAATGACACCTTGTTTCTCCAAAAATTTAGTCACAGGGATCAAGTCATTTTAGGATTTTCTTGATTTCTCCCTTCACTAATACTAAATCTACTAGCATGGAAATATTCTTTTATCCCATGGAAAACAATATAAGACAACTAGTAGTCATCATCTTTATTAAGGATAAAATGATAAATTATCTTAAAAATTCTTATCTATCGATGAATCGTTAGTTGCTAGGGATATTGGTGGTGGTAATTAATGGGTTGCTTCTCTTTAAATTTAAAATTAGGTAATTATGAAATATTTTTAGAATTTGATGGTAATTTGGAGAAACATTTTACATTGAAGTGGTAGGAATAATATGCTCTTGAAAAAATCCAAATATATTTGACTAGTATACACCTTTACTAAAATGAAAGCTCCCATGGTCTATACAAGATTATCAATATTCATGTCACTATTTTGAGCTTCATACATGTTTACTAAATGGATATAAAAAACTGATTTTTTTTTCTCTTTCTGTTTGCTATTTTGTAATGGTCCTTTGTGTCATTTTCTCTATTTTGAGGTTTTTCGATATTTGGAGCTTTTCTGTAGTGATCAAAAGTCATTTATGACTTGCTAGGACTGACTATTTGGCCACCTAATTCTTGCGATATTTGGATCGCTAGAGCTAAGAGTAGCAATATGAGTGCATTGTTAAGGTCACTAATCACGCTCCCAAACCCACAAGTTATTATTTTAGCTGTTGTATTTAACTTAAAATGCATTTATCAAACTAGTTTCTTGTTGGACACAAACAAATCTAAATTGAAAAAGCTTTTATTTCTAAATTGTCAAATCTAAATTGACAAAGCTAAAATGAAAAAAATCTTCAGCTCAAGAGGTAAGTCATACTATTTCTGTTATTTTTTAAGTTACCAAATGTGAATACTTAATCCTATAAAAATAATGAATTATTCATTACATAGTGTGTTGAATTTTTAGATTCGGATAATTGAATTATATCTTATTTATTCAATGTTGAAATTACTATGTACTATAAGTTTGAAAATATTTTGGATCTATACAAAAAACTTAAATTTATAGACATAAGATCAATCGATTTTCTATTAGATTAGATACAACAACAAAAACAAAACTGAAATGGTTTTTCAAAGTGTGAATCTTTTAAAGGAAATAAATTATTTGCAAGAGATAGTTCTTTAAAGCACTAAGGAATAAAATAATAGAACATCATCAAATCAAAAAAAAAGAAAATTAAAGAAAGAACTTACAACTCGGTGATTCGCTGATTCTATGAAGAATCCATGAAAAGGATTTTGTTGGAACTGAATTCCTTAAACGTCATTGCTATCAACGTTCTCTGCAATGCTGTGAATGCATTTTACGTCGGCCGCAATAGGTTGAGTTGCGTTTATAATGGCTGAATGAGAGGTTGCTCAAACGTCATTTTTATTTTTATAGAAGGGGCAACTAGGGTTTTCTAAAATTTGATAAAAAACATTGTGAAAATTTGGTTTGCCCCTAAATAGAGTTGACAGTTTCGGCCCATATATATAAAATCAGCCCACTTAACTCATATTTTAATGAATTGGGTCACTTATATTTCATTTGGGAAAAATAAACTTCAGTATATTATTAACACATACAAATTTGGACAAATATAAGTAAAATGTGGATATCTATATATGAACTCACATTTGTAAATAAAATAAATAAATATATATTCCTTAAAATTTTATGACAACATTTTCAAAATTCACGCAGCGGATCCCAAATTAAACCCTCACATGATCCACCCACCCCGATTTGCTTACCTCTGCTTACCATCACCCTTCTCCACATGAGTTAGAGATCAAATTATGATAAATCTAGAGTTAGGTTCAGGATCAAGCATAACCTAATTTCTTATCTTTATGATCCACTCTGTTCTTTTAGATATGGATATAAACGTAAATGACTTTCTCTTAACACAAGCCTTGTTGAAATAAACCTAGGATCTTAAGGTACCAGGTTCCTTAAGCTACATTCCATTATCGGCTCAAACTCTAATTTGCCTAGCACAATATCATCAAGTCATCTCAATTAGTACTTTATTCAGACATAACACTTAACGCATAACATGCTTTACTTAATAATTAAGTTGTTACTCAAGCTAAATCTAAGAAAAGTAAAATATATCCTACCTCGGAATTGAACCACAAAGCCTCAAATTACAATCCTAAGATAATTTTTTGCGAACACGATAGGCCCTTTGTGAATGTAGTCCCCAAGAATTTATTTTCCACAAACACGACCAAGCACCCGCGAGCGCAAAGAAGGAATTTGTCCTGCACAGATACAACTTAAAACAATCTTAAAACATATCTTAACTTAGACTCAACCTTCAGAAATTATTCGAAACATCTAAATATAAATGAGTAGTGCAAATTGATTCGAAACATCTAAATATAAATGAGTAGTGCAAATTGATCATAAAACACATTTATACCTATTGACAATATCAAATCCCTAGGGTCATCTTGACTGAATGTTAACCATGATCGATTCAAAACTTAAGAAAATAAGAAATCTACCGAAGATTCAAAATATCACTGAAAGACTCAAAAATCACGTCGAACCTCCAACTACGTCATATATAACCCTTCAGATCTAGTGGAATCATTAAAATTTGAATTCAACCTTGCCAAACTCAAATATTGACATTGGTTAAAATTTCAAGTTCACTTTTCAAACTGAAATACATCCTCAAAACATAATCGATCACCTCAAAAATTGTGCCACTTATTCCCAAGTTATAAACAACTAACCACAACTATGAAGATGGTTTAATAGGGGAAAAGAAGTAAAAATCACAAAACAACCTTGAGGGTCACTATGTATTGTTATTTCTCTTGTATATGTTGTTTCAATTTTGTTAAAATATAGTTTAGTAATTTTATGTGTGTATATATAGAGAGATGAAAAAATCCAAAGTCGATTTTCTTTATCAGAAATTAATAATGTTTCCACCAAAACACACATCTAGACACAAGAAAGAAAATCATATTTACTTTATTTTCTTGTCCTTCCCCTTGATGAATTAAACTGCTTTTATATCTTGTTGCATAGATGATTTCGTTTTCATATTTTGCCAGTTGAGTTTTTTTTTTTTTAATTATTTAAGTGGTTCCAAAATGTTTTGATTATTTTCTTTTGTTGAAAATTAAGTAAAAAGAAAGAAAAAAACTTATCATGATAAAATAAAGAATTTTCTTTAGATCGCATACCAAAAAATAAAATAAAAAATTCAACTATACTCTTATTCATGGAGGATTTTTTTTCTCTATCCATTGACAAAAATGGATGAAGCTCCAAACAGTAACATGAATATTGATAATCAAGGTCTTAGTTGATCAGTTGGCTTTATAAATATCTTTCCAAACATGAAAATTTTGGCATAGGTGGATAATTGAATTTAGGGTTTTGTTGCTCATTCCAAGTATTTTAAAAAAAATTCAAAGGGTGATAATGAAAAACGTTGATTTCATGGTCGACTTCCATTTTAATTTTCCGAAAAATGGAATTTCGTGCATAAATCATTGTAGGATAATGTTATTAGTTATAGGATTCTCTTTCTCCATCCAACTTGAATTATTAATAATGCCACATTGTTTCTTCATAAATTTAGGCGTAGGGAATAAGTCATAAAATTAGGCATAGGGATTAAGTCATTAATTTAGAACAAGTACTAAATTTACTTGTTCCTCTTTCATGTTGTAGAATGGAAACATTCTATTCTCCAATGGAAAAATATAAGAGAATGAGTAATCATCATCTTTATTAAGGATTAAATGATAAATTATCTTGATGAGTTGCTGTCTATTAATGAGTTGCTAGGGATATTGATGAAATTTTTTATTATGAATAAGGCATAAATATAATGTGGTGGACAAAACTTGTATGAGGCTTCATTTATTCTAGGGAAATTTTTCAATATGTCAATATTTGAGCATTTATAGGATCCATTAACCATATTTTCAATATTTATTTAAAATGCCAATATTTTAGTTTGTTATGTATCTAACACACACAATATGTCAGTTTTTTTTTGATAATTTGCTAATTTCCCCTAAATACACCGTACATGATATAAAGATACTTGTGTGTGTGTGTCTGTGTGTGCGCCCGCGTGTGCACGTGCGTGTGCGTGTACGTGTGTTGTGTGTATGCGTACACACGCGCGTGTGCGAGCGTGTGTGCGTGTGTGTGTTTGTAACAAATTTTTAAGTGACATTAACTAAATTACAATCACAATAAATTATGAAGAAACATGAATTTTATTGATGAACATTGACAGGTACAATTATGTTGATCCCTTGATTCTTCTCTCATAAGATATTTATCCATAATTCGAGTGTCGTTTGTGGCATATTTATCGATTTAAGATGATTTGGACTTGATCTACATAATTTGAGGCTCGTTAGTGACGTATTTATCAAACTATGATGATTTGGACTTGATTCTCAAACTGGGATGGTTTAAATTTATATTCATGATTCAAAGGCCCTTAGTGGCGTATTTCTCGAATTAAGATGATTTGAATTTGATATCGTTATGAATATTTCATGAGTTTGTGAAATATTTAAGATATTTGAGATCTCTCTATGGAATATTCGAGATGCCTTTTCAAAGGAACATAGTACCCTTTATATAGTGGTACTGAACTAGGGTTTAGGGTTGAGTATCCTCCTAGACTTCTAATCAGAATTAAACACACCTTGTAGAATCCCAACTCGAATCGAACACGTATTGTAGAATCCAAAACTAACTTTCAATGTATACAATATATATAAGCCAACAACAAAAAGGACTAATACTGCATACTTAATTGTAAAATATGTTATGTGAGTTGTACTATTTATATTTTATCCACATTCATGTTTATTTTACCTTATTAATATTTAGGAATCAATTCTTATAGTGTTAGGAGATCCATATTGATAGAAAATGTATTTAACTATCATCTTTAATTATTTCCCCAAATTATTTCTTGAATGAGTGTGAACTGACATATGTCTAATATTGATATCAATTACTTGGGTTTAATTAATTGAGGGCTATAACAATAATTTATGTAGAGCGGAAAGATAAGCAATTAATAGAGGGCTATAACAATAATCAATTGTGGCTATTTTTCAAATAAATCGGCTACAATTGCAATTCAAAATTAGGCCATAAAAAAAGCAAACAAACTAACAATCGAAATCTCTCATAACCAGCTAATCCATGTGTGCTAATGCTACAAAGACAAGCATATGAATTGTGCTTCTTCACCCTAAATTTAAGTCAGCCAAACCCATCCAATAGATATAATACAATTAACCTTTTGTATTAAATGCAAGATTACGAGTCAAACCAATAATTAAGTTCTGGATACCATATGGTTATTCCTTTTTTTAAAAAGAGTTGGCCAGACCTCTTGTTAGGGATGACAATGGGGCGGGGCGGGGCGGGGTGGGTGGATTTAAGGTTATGTGGGACGGGTCGGATGCGGGGCGGGTCAAAGTTTTTTTAGTTTAGTTAATGTAGTGCGGGGCGGGTTGCGGATATATGTGATTTTCTGTGGGTTTAAACCTAATTTTAACTTTTTACATGTTGTAGAGTGATGAAACATTATTTATTAAGATAATTTACTTAAAACTACTAAAATATTCAAAAATGAAAATAAAAATAATACAATTTCTTGCATGTTTCCCAATTGATTCTAAAAATAAAATTTTAAGTCCCTATCCTATTAAATTAATACAAATTAATGAAAAAATGAATTTATTTTTATGAATTTTATTTTTAGTATCATAAGTACATAACTACAAAAAGAAAATATTAAAAATATTATGCGGGACAGGTTCACGTGGGGCGGCTCTATGCGGGGTGGAGCGGGGCGAAAATGAAATATGTTGCTATGCGGGACGGGACAGATTAAAAATTTTGCGGGTTAAGCTCAACCCGCACCGCCCCCGCCCTACACCGCCCCATTCCCATCCCTACCTCTTGTTCTCTATTTTATATAAAGAAGAGAGAACTCTCTAAGCATTTCGGGGTGGGGCGGGGCGAAAATGAAATATGTTGCTATGCGGGACGGGACAGATTAAAAATTTTGCGGGTTAAGCTCAACCCGCACCGCCCCCGCCCTACACCGCCCCATTCCCATCCCTACCTCTTGTTCTCTATTTTATATAAAGAAGAGAGAACTCTCTAAGCATTTCGGTAAGGCGAAAAGAAGGTATCTTTTGAACTTCTCCATTTTTACCAAAAATATTTCTTTCTTGTTCTATTTAAAAATTAATTTATTTGTTTTTCAGATTTTGACAAATTCTCAACGGATTCTCTGCGTGCGTGTTGATAGGATTGAAGAACAAAAAAAATGGGAGGCAGTGACAATATGTCTACTCCAACAATTAAGATTGAACAAAAGAAAAATCATCTCGAAAGAGTACCAACTTCAAAGCCCCCTTTTAAAATTGGTGATATCAAGAAGGTTATCCCTCCTCACTGTTTTCAACCATCACTCGTTCGCTCCTTCTCCTATCTTATTCAGGATCTCATGCTTGTCTCTGCATCTTATTATATTGCCTCCACTTACTTCCACATCCTTCCATCCATGTATTATCACCTAGCATGGCCTATTTACTGGATCGTTGCAGGTTGTGTTTGCACCGGACCATGGTTCATTGCCCATGAATGCAGCACAATGCCTTCAGTAAATATAAGTGGATAAATGACATTATTGGCTTTATCATCCACTCTGCATTTTTAACACCTTACTTTTCATGGAAATATATTCATCATCGTCACCACTCCAACACTAATTCCCTCGAGTATGATGACCTTTATGTGCCCAAGTTTAAAAACAAACTAAGATGGTACACCAAATTATACATGAATAATCCATTAGGACGATTATTCATGCTTGCCTTTGGTCTCACTATTGGCTTACCTTTGTACTATGCCATAAATCTAACCGGTAGACTTTATGATCGTTTTGCAAGTCATTATTATCCATATAGCCCTACTTACAATGACCGCGAGAGACTACAAATTTACATCTCAGATGTAGGTGTGGTTGCAACTATTTATGTATTGTATCGCGTTGCTCTAACACAAGGGCTAACATGGGTGATATGCATCTATGGGATGACCCTCCTAATTGTGAATGGCTTTGTAGTGTTAATAGCTTTCTTACACCACACTCACCCTTCATTGCCACATTATGATTCATCAGAGTGGAATTGGCTAAGAGGAGCTCTAGCTACGGTAGATAGAGACTATGGTGTGTTAAATAAAGTGTTCCATAATATTACAGATACACATGTTTTGCATCATTTAATCTCAAACATACCACATTATCATGCAATGGAGGCAACTAAAGCTATAAGGCCATTACTTGGAGAATACTATCAATTTGATGGAACTCCAGTTTACAAAGCAATATGGAGGGATTTCAAGTGCATTTACGTCGAGAAAGATGAATCATCTATGGACAAGGGTATTTTTTGGTATAAAACAACTTTTGACCTAAGTACGTACATTGTATTCAGTATTGTACGTGGTAATAAGTATGTTTGATTGTATGCATTTTCATAAATAAAAGGAAAAATGCACAAGTACCCCCTAGACTATGACCAAAATCTCAGAGACACACCTTAACTAAACTTGGGTCCTATTACCCTCTGAACTTATTCTTTTTGTAATTTTATACACCTTTTGCCTTACGTGGTACATCCATGACTCCACGTAATTGAGGCGTGGGAGATATTTTGATGCCACGTAAGCCAAGAAAGTGAACAAAATTACAAAAAACAAATAGGTTTAGGGGGGTAATAGGAGGACCTTAGAATAGTTAAGGTGTGTCTTTGGGATTTCGGTCATAGTCTAGGGGGTACTTGTGCATATTACCTAAATAAAATAATGTATTTGTATGTAATTATAAGTATTTTGGATTGTATATGTTTTCATAATTATTAAAATACTATATTTGTATTGTTACATCTTTAATTTTATGTAAATACATAGTGAAGAATCGCTACGTTGAGCTAGTCCCAACTAATAGAGTTTCGAGTTTCACTAAATGTCTCTTTTGTTATACTGATTTATGAATATAGAAGGATGTCTAAATACAATACACATGGAAGTATTTCATCAGACAACTTTGATAAAAAGTTTTAACATTATAAATGACAAAACTGGCATAGAACAACACATGTTGATTTTGACCTCTCTTTTAGTAATGCTGTTGAAAATGAAGGAAGCTAATGACAGGAACCAAGTCCAAGGTACCAGTCCAACCGATGTGTGTTCAGAGTTTTAGAGTCACGCTAGGACTGGGCTACTAAATCCTAACATATATATGTATGACTAAGTTGGTGTATCATGTATGGAGCTAAAGTCGACTAGTATAAGCTATTGTAGTTATAGTACTAGTAGTGACCTATACTACTCATGTAAATTATATGTGTGTGTTATAGTAAGACTCTAAGTATAACTAGTTTAGGACTCTTCTTTTTATATAAAAAGCTTGTACTCAACATGTTTAATTATTAACACAATCCTTGATTTCTCTAATCCGTGAGATTTCTAGAAATACTACATTAATATTCCTACCAGTTCATCATAATTGTCATATCCCGAGAGTACAACCTAGAAGATATGGCACTCTCGGAGTGCGACGTGGCGTAATTGACCTCTCGGAGGTCTTGTACAAGCCCTTAGACATCATTCATTGCATACATGTATGAAAAGTAGTGCGGAATTAATTAAAACTTTTTACACGAAAATATCTTAAAATATCTTTCATATAAAAAAAATAGAAAACTCTAAATCTCATTATATGTCATCCGTAGACTTTAAGAAATACTTGAGGGACGACCCATACAATCGAAATATAACAATCTAATATCTATTACAATACTTTGAAATAAAGAAGTCTAAATACGATTATTCTCTCGAGTCAAGTGAGGACATATTTCAACTATGCTTGAACGATAACTAGATACCAAGCTTGATCCAAGATACCTCTCACCTGCTAACCACACCTTTAGAGATAAACAAAAGTATGGAATTAGTACAAACACATGTATTAAGTATGACTTAATGCATAAGATCATGAGAAACACACATTTATAAGAAACATGCTCTTTTTTATTAAAACTTCATAGTATAATCATAAGAATCACATTTAAACAACAAACAACACCATTAGAAGACATTACAAATTATAGCCACATTACATGAAGGTTACAGTAAGATTACAGTGAGCTCACAGTGACTTCACTGCAAGTTCATCTAATATTCACATATCACAATATAGCATTAAAATACATCCAAAATACATAAATATGAGATCATCCTACGAAAGGTGATTCTAAAGATCACTTGAGTGAGTTATGAAGCGACCACCCATACAATCCGTTCACACACACCTAAGAGATCCTTTAGAGTACCTAGAATAAGATCATTCTCACTTTATACAATAGCATATATATAATATGACATTCTCCTCCCCAAAGGTTATAAAAAGACTTACTTAAGTAATTCAAGAAGAAAACGCCCATACACCCTCTCCAAGATTACCTAAATAATTTTTAAGAATTCCTAAGTTTATATGATATCTACTTTATCAACCAACTTTCCTATCTAGAGTCATTCTTAAGACTTTCCTAAGTAAGACATGAAGAGACCATCCTTTATGCCCCCTTCACACCTTAACTAGGCAACCCTTAAACTACTCTAGATAAGTACTTATTCATTTACATGCTTTCTAACTTAAGTCATTATCTTCATTAGTTCATTTAAGAGACTTCAACATATAAGGACATTCAAGTAATGGTCTTAGAGAAGACCTAGGGACTCACTCACTAATATCTTCAAAGTCTAATCGTGCTATGTCTAGATAGCGTCCCATACCACCACCTAAACTTCATAGAACTTCTCTAACAATAGTAGGTATCCCATATGATGAGAATAGACAATAACCGACATAGACCATACTAGCTATGCATGGAATCCGGAGTCATGAACCTATTTTGATGGAGGTTTGTTCTACGGGCCAATGGTAGAACTAGGACACATCCCATGTAGGCACATGGTTAAGGAATATGAAGAGTTTCTTTGCTCTCTAATGTCATCTTATATAGAGCAACTTCCCAAACCATACTCACTCGGTGCTAGCCTTTGTTCTCATAGAGTATTTCACATAAAGGATCACATGAAGAGGTTCCATATCTAGTTCATAACTCGATCACATTTCACCTTACCAAAGAGGGTCCACTAAGGCTACCTACAATGGCTAAGACAATAGCTCAATGACTTTCCTAAGGATGATTTCATGTCGTTCCATCCAACAAACCTTAAGTCCACCATTCACACAAGAAGGATGCCATTACGACTTTCAACTTCAAGGTTATCATAACCTTACATCTAGGATGAAGGTTCCATATAAAGGACTTTCTTTGTTCAAGGTCACATGTCAATCACACATACAATACTAAGGAGCTTTAGCATACTAAGTCAAGACATCATATTCACATTATACATATATCAAGTAAGGGACACAAGTCTACCAAAACAAGAGACACACATACTTCACTATACCATACACATAGCATACTATTCTAGAGCACCTAGAGACAACCAAGTCAACTATAGGTCACCCTATACACTACTATAGAACCATCAATATAACCATCATAAGACTCATACAACCAAGTAGGAAGAATCATGCATCAACTCTAAGACTACACACGTAAAGACATAGTCATAGTCTAACATGATCACCTAATGTCAATAGAAGATTACATACTCTCACATTACTCACATGTAGATAGATATGAACATACTTCACATAAATCAACTACTCAAACCATCATAATACATCAAGTAATGCCGACAAGTCTATGATCATCATAGTGCATAAAGTAACGCCTACGAGGCCACATCATTCACAAGTAAAGCACATAACACTGCCACCATAAGTGGACCATACCAATAACAACATAATTCAAGACCTGAATTACATAATATAAAGAGAATTAGGGCAGCGTACCACCAATCTACTCTCACCACTTCAATCCGTAGCTAAATCATCCAATACAATACTCAAAGGCCCTTACCCATGGCCATGATCACCAATTCAACTCAATACTTACAATAGACAATGAATCAAAGATAATTCAACATGGATTTATGAATTTAGGGCAGCATACTAACAATTATAACATGATTCTAGCATAATTCAATAGCCCTAATCAAACTACATAAGAATTCAATAGCATTAAGACATAATCAAGTCACCCACAAAGTAGTCAAAAAACTTGGGTTTATGAATTACATGGGTTCATAGAGTAATTAGGTTAAAATCATCTAATTAACATCAATTCAATATATAATTATTCAAAACATTTTATGCAAGAACCCATGGATAGATATCAAAATTGGACAAGTTCATCTTTGAAAGACTTTGGAAATCACTTTGAAGTTTGGCTCCTTGAAGAAAAGAGTGTCAAGGATGAAGAACCATACCTCAATTGATGCTAGACCACGAATTTGATGAATAATTGATGAAGAATCACCAACCAATCTTCAATCCAAGCTCTATCTTGAGTTTTGACTTCAACGGAGTTCTAGAGAGTTTCTTAGAGAATTTGTGTTTTGATTTGGAATAATGAATTCATCTAGATTTTTAGGACTTATAAACCCACTTAAAGTACCTAGAATACCCTTAGGAAACCTCCCAAATATTTATTTGGACGTGGGGTGAATTTACAAGTTCACCCCTTCACTTAACAGTGAGTCTGCCAAATTGCAGACCACCATCGACGGCTGCCCATCGACGGGGCGCAGGTCCACAAACGGACCGTCCTAGCTGCCCGTCGATTGGGACAGAGCCTGGAAGAATGGGAGCTTAGCTCCATAGGATAAGTCACCATCGACACCACCACCTACGGGGCGTCGACCAGCCTATTGGGCATCGATTACCCTCTGTATGTGGGACTGCTTTAGGCAGTTTTGGCTCAAATGATGGGTCCTTCCTCAAGGACCCTTGGTTTGTCCTCGGGGATGTTTGCCCGGACGTTTCAAACCTGAATATGTTTGTATACGAGTTTAGGACCTCTAACATCAATTTCATCTAAAACGAACAAGTAAAACTCGATGAAACACACTAAGACACACAAGGTCGTTTCAAGGCAAATCTTTCGAACGTCATAGACGTTTGACCTCCTAACTTCATGAAACTTTAACCACTGCCTCCTAACCTTATTTTAACTCATTTTAGGACTTCAAAACATCAAGACACAAGTGTTAGGCTCTAGTTTCACCTAAGTTGTTTTAGAGGTGTTACAATAATAGATACGAATTCTTCAAAATCACTTTTCAAATTATCCTTGATAAAGACGATGACTATTCATTATATTATATTTTTTCATGGGAGAAAAGACTGTTTTATTGCCACAAGAGGAAGAAGCAAAAAGCAAAATTAGTACTAGTGAAGATCTGGGAGAAATCAAGAAAACATTAAAATCAATGACTTGATCCCTATGCCTAATATTATGGAGAAACAAGATGAAATTATTAATATTTCAAGTATGAGGGAGCAAGAGAACCATAAAACCAATGACATGATTTTGAATTCTCCAATAACCTATGCTAAAAATTCTTGTTTTGGGAAAATTAGAAAGGGAGTCGTCCATAAAAGCAAAGTAGATCATTCATCATCCTTTGAAAATTTAGAAAAAACTCGGAAAGAGAAAGAAAACGTTGATCCAATGACCCATTTATGCCAAAAATTCCATGTTGGAAAGAGATTCCATGAAGTCAATTGATTATTCAAGTTTTAGAATAAAGAAAAAAAAATTCATAAAACCAAGAATAAAGAAAAAAAAATTCATAAAACCAATGTCATGATCCTCAATCAAGACTCGATTGAGGATAAGGGCATTGGTGTTTAAATTTTCTTGCTATATCAATAAACTAAGATGATCAATTAGCTTTATGGAATACCTTTCCAAACATGAAAATTTTGGCATAGGTGGATCATTGAATTTAGGGTTTTGTTACTCATTCCAAGTACATTTTAAAATTTCCAAAAAGATGATCAATGAAAAACTCTGATTTCATGGACGATTACGATTCTAATTTTCCAAATACTAGAATTTCGGGCGGCATAGGTAGTTGGAAAATCATGTTATTAATTCTAGGGTCTCGTTCTCCCTCCTACTTGAATTATTAATAATGCCACCTTGGTTCTCCATAAATTTAGGCATAGGTATTAAGTCATTGATTTAAGGATTTTTTTCTTGATTTCTCGCCTTACTAATACTAAATTTACTTGTTCCTCCTTCCGGTTGTAACATGGAAACATTATTTCCGCCCATGGAAAAAATATAAGAAAATGAGTAGTCATCATCTTAATTATGGGTAATCTTTTAAGTTATCTTGAAGAGTTCTTATCTATTGATGAAGTATTCTCAGAATTTCGATGATAATTTGGAGAAGCATTTTCTATTGAAGTGTTAGAAATAATATTCATGTTTGTAGACTGCATTTGAAAGAAATACAAATGTATTTGACTAGTCTACACCTTTACAAAAATAAAAACCCCATGGTATTTAGAAGAATTAAAACCTTGATTATTAATATTCATGTCACTATTTGGAACTTCACCCATGTTTTCCATGGATATAAAAAAAATGTTTTTTCTTTTTGGTTTGCGCCTTGTAATGATTCTTTGGGCCATTTATTTTGTTTTGTGGTATTTTTGGCATTTAGAGCTTTTCTGTGGCGACCGTTGCTGAGATTGACAGTTTGGTTACCTGGTTGTTCATTTGATTTTTCTTAAAAAAAATCTATGTTTTGAAGTTTTTAAAGTTTAATGGTTGACTTCTGTCAAAAATTCAGGTAAACAACCTCTGAATGTAATTCTGATGGTTTCGATAGCTAGCTCTGAAATGTGTACTTTGATCTAGAAGGACCTTTGGTTCAGATCTTGAGGCCTCTAGACTCATTTTGAACAACCTTGTAACTTATGGCTAAAGCGCAACTTGGGTGTGAGACCCACTTTTTTTTTGTTGAGATGACCTCTGTTGGAAATTTTTACAATTCCATTGAGTTTGGAATGTCGTTTCTAATTGGGTCGTTGCATATTTGGTTTTCGTTGGTGGGACCCCAAACTAATTCCAAGTGTCTGATGGAGACTTGAAATATTAGTTCCAATTATTGATGTACCAGCTACTGGTGTTGCCGCTCCTGTGAACCCTAGGCTCGCACCTGCAATCTTGCTTCTGCGGAGCAAATGTCACTCCTAGTTGTTGGGTATATAGTAAGAATTAATGGGAAATGAAGGAAAGATGAAAAGAGAAATTTGAAAGGTTCATAAGAAAAAAATATTTCTCCCCTCATTGGTGGGGAAAGAAAAGTTATAAGTGTTTGAATAGAGAAACACTTCTACTGGTTGTTAAAAGGGTTAAAAAGAGGGACCTCTCGCACCGTCGTCGTCGTCGTGCCGCTTGCTGAACTTCGGCTATGGCTACGGCTTCGAGAAATGATTGAGACAGTAATTTTTGGACAAAGTTTGTTGTATTTATTTATTTATTGAATTACATTAAATTAAAACATTTTTAGTTACTTAAATAATTAGCAGAAACGGCCTAACCCTACTTGAATCTGCGAGATCTGTGTTTTATACATCTTTCTCATTCATTTGAATTTTACACCGTTCGAAAAGAATATTCTGAAAGGCTATAACTTTCAGGAACAACCATGACCACTTTTGAAGGTTTCAAACTTTCATGAATAGTCGAGTAGTTTCTGAAAGGTTGCAAACTTTCGGAAATAGTGTTTCTTGTCTATGAAAACCTGTTATTCCTCAGAATTCACTTACAAAATTTCTAAACCTTTTTTTCCTCTCACAATTAAATATTTGATTACTTTACTGTCGTTGAGTAGTGGCTCGTTGACCCCATTGTTTTGGGTATCAATAATCTAGTGAATAAAATCGTTCTATCATGAGAGGATCTATTCCATTTAAAACCTGGGATACTAGAGGGGGATAATTTCCTAATGGAAACACTGTGCATTCAGTGGGCTCAATTTTCTTTCCTTTCTGTTTTCATACATTTGTTACAGATTCTGGTATGTTTTAACTTTGTTAATTTACAATTGTAGTTTCGCTATTTCTTTAAAGTTTTGTTGTCGTTAGTATAAGTTTTAAATACAGATTGTCTAACATAGTTTCATTAGCAGGTCTTGACTATTGCAGAAAGGTCGTTGTTCCTGCAAGTTCGTGCTTGCAGAGATAAGTCCGCTAATCACTGCTATTCCTTCATTATTTTATTTTCCGTTTGAGAGTGTTGAGAGCTATTTTCTTGTGAAATTCATTGCATTGAGCAAAGAGTACCGCGGGGGCATTGTTAAGTTCACTATTCACGCTCCTAAACCCATAAGTTCTCGTTTTAATTGTTGTATTTAGCTTTAAAATGGATTTCTTAAACAAAGCTAAACTGAAAAAAAAATCTTCAGCTACTTCATCAGATGTAAATGATATATACTATTTCTAATATATCTTGCAAAATGTGAATACTTAATCCTATAAAATAAATGAATCACTCATTACAGTGTTATTGAATTTTTAGATTGGGATCGTTGAATTATATCTTCAATGTTGAATTTACCACATACTGTAAATCAGAAGATCATTTGGATCTATTAAAAAGTACTTAAATTTGAAGACAATATAAATTGATTTTCTATTACATTCGAAACAACTAAAACTGAAATAATCTTTAAATGAAAATGAAGTATTTGCAAGAGATAGTTCTTTAAAGCACAAAGGAAAAAATTACTTGTACATCATCAAATTAAAAAAAAATATGAGAAAGAACTTACAACTTGGTGATTCGTTGATTCAATTATGAAGAATCCATGAAAAGACTTCTGCTGGAACTGAATTTCATAAACGTCATATTCTTCAACGTTCTCTCCAATGTTGTGAATGCATTTTATCCCGCCCGCAATAGGTTGAGTTGTGTTTATAATGATCGAATGAGAGAGATTGCTAAAAATTCTTTTTATTTTTATAGAACCCGCAAGCGCCAATTAGCAATTAAGTCACAATTGCTAACATAATTAGTCAAAATAACAACAATTTAAAACATGTATTTAAAATGACAGAATGACATTATTTTTTATAAAATACTATGTATTCATATTTTAGTATATTAAATTAATTTTATTTATGGAAAGACTCCTTTATTGGACCAAAATACACACCAATAACCATTTTAAACTGGAAAAAAATAAACTAATACAATTTACGTTTTTTTCATTACCATTCACCTTTCTTCCCCACATTTCACGTTCTTCACCATATCTCACCTTTCAAGTTTAGATTTCTTCAATGTGCTAAATTGTTGCTCATCAAGAAATTCTTTATTGTTAAACTAAATCTATTTAGTAGTTCAATCAGATTTCTCGGTTGGCAAGGTAATTTCCCTCATCCGTTTTGATTTTTTTGATTTGATGTTTAAAGCATCGATTATACATATTATGGATTTTCAGTCGAATTTTCCAATTTTCGTGTGATTTTGTTTAAATATTCATCATATATTTATGATTTTCAAATTTTTTTCATTTTTTTTTTTGTAATTTTCTTTTAATTTTTCAGATTTTGTAGATTCTAGAAATTCATATATATGTTTATTTTGCTTGATGTTGAATACATTTTAATATTTGAATACATTTTTTTCAATATGATGTTGAATAAATCTATATCATTATACAAAATACAATATAAAAACTAGAAAGAATACAAATACAAATAATATATCTATTAAAATGAATACAACTTAGGAAAGGAAATAGAATTTTGAAGAGAAAAATAAAATATACAATCAAAAAGATACATGAATACAAATATGTTTCTTAAATAACTAGAGATTCATTCGACATACCTATTGGAATGAATACGAACTAATAAAGAAATACAAGTTTCATTATATAAAATACAACATGAAAACTATAATGAATACAAATACGAATGACATACATATTGGAATGAATACGATTAATAAAGGATACAAGATTCTGGTAAATAAAATAAATACCCTGTGAGAAAAATATGTCAAATAACATATAAAAATACAACATAAAAACTAGAATAAATATAAATACAAATGACATACATATTGGAATGATAAGATTTAAGAAAAGATACAAAATTCTAGTAAATAAAATAAATATACTATGAGAAAAGTATGTCAATAACATATAAAACTATAGGTGTTCAAATTAGTAAATCTTTAAAAATCTATTTTTTAAAATAGATAAAACTCTAAGGTATTCTCATAAAGTTTCATAACAAAAACTAATTTTGAAAGACAAGGACAAATAATGACCTTTAAGAAGAAGGAAGAGACCACCTATTTTAGGTCTCATAATCTTTTGTAAGTAATGAAGATTCTCAACAACTTAATCTAATTTGAAATATTTCCCCCATGAGTTTCTCTAGTTTGTTATTTCTTAATTATATTATGTTAAATTAAATAAAGAAAAAAAATACATAAATCAACCCATAACAAACTAAAATATTGTCATTTTTAATAAATATTGAAAGTATTGCTAGGAAACCTATTAAATGTCAAATAATATTGTTTTGAAAAAAATCTCTTCTAAAATTTGATAAAAATATTGTTGAAATTTGGTTTGCTCCCGAATAGACTTGACAATTTTAGCCCATAGTTATAAAATCAGCCCATTAAATTCATATTTTAGTGAGTTAGATAACTTATATTTCATTTAGGCAACTTTAAAATGCAGTCTATTATTAACACATAAAAATTTGGACAAATATAGATAAAATATGGATATCCATATGTGAACTCATATTTGTAAATAGAGAAGAAATATTTTCTTTAAATTCACAACGAATCCTCAATCAAACCCTCACATGATCCACCTACACCTATCTGCCAATCTCTACTTACCCAACTGTATTACCCTCTCACATGCCTACCCAGGGTCGAGAGTTATGCTTAGGGTCGAGATTTAGGTGCCATTTATGGAGTTGTGGTTTGGGATGGGAGTAAGGTCCTGGGTCGATAGTCAAGATCATGGTCAAGATAGGAAGTCAGATTGTACGTACGATCTTGGGTCCCAAAGAGGGAGTCAAGTGCTAAGTTAGCCTTGGGATTAATAGTCAAGTTCTAGTACAGATTGAGAGTCGGGTCCTACATCAGAATCGGGTGTCAATTCTTGGATCTCGAATCTATAATTGGGTTAGTTTCGAGAGTGAGGTCGTGAGTCACATTTGGGAGTTAGTTCTTGAGTAAGGATCGGGGGGTCATGTTCTAGCTCCTAATTCTTCGTGAATGTAGGATCTGAGATCTCAAGTCGGGAGTTAGATCCCAGGTCAGGGATGTGATTAGAAGATATCCCAGGTCAGTGTCAGTGTTTGGCCCCATGTCTTGATTCAGGAGTTGAGTTTTGGAGTAGAATTGGTCAATATTAGGAGTTGAATCCTTGATCCGGGTCAAGATCAAGAATCGGGTCCCGATCATGAGTTGTGTCATAAGTTAGGGTTGGGCTTGAGAGTCTAGTATTGGTTTGGGCTAGGTTAATATCAAGAGTTAAGTGTCACGACCCAATGTACATCCTAGGAGTAACATGGTGTATAGGACCTCTAGAGGCCTTACACAAGCCAATTAGCATGAATAAACAAGATTACAGAAAATCAAGAGATTTAAAACACAATACATACCATAAAGAATTTGTAGAAATGAAGCGGAAGTCTACTTAGTCTCAATAGCAATTTATTACAAAAAAAGTGATCGGGACGTATCCCTAGCATCGTGTTCAATATCTGAAAGTAAACACTAAAATCAATAAAAGGTTCGGTCCTCAGAACATGAGGAATCACCACTTCTAAGTAAAGCCAAAGTGACTTCTAGCCACGGGGATGAAAAACTGGAACGTCAGACCCTACATTTGAGAAATAATGTAGGCAAGAGTATGCGTAATACAAAGATGTATCATGTATGATAGCAATGCATAGAGATACTAAGTCATCCTAAAATGGACCTTTCATGTCATGCAACGACCAAGTTAAAACCATAAGAAAAGGTCAGAGAAAAATCATAATACTCACGATCAAATGCAAGTAAAGCTCCTTTTTTGACAACTTGTGAAAATACTTCTTGAAATAACCTTAGTTCATCATTATACTTGTTTGTGGAAAATTAGCCTTAACCGACATAGAGACCACGTGAGCTATAACATGGAATCTGATATTTACCCCACACCAAAAAGAGTGTTCTCACTTGCAAAGGTTAGAACCATGAAATGCTAGCTTACATGGATCCGCTAGCAAATGTCTATCTGGACAACCTATGTTGTCACATAGTTTAAGAGACACGGTTAATGACCAGGGGCGGAGCCAGAAGTTTCATCAAGGGTGTTCAAGAATTTTTTTTAAAAATAAGTGAGTTGAATGTTATTTGTTCAACCTAGGGATTCTACCATGAACGATGTCAACATTTGTCAATATCAAATATAAACAATCGAATTTTTTTTATGCACTGATTTATATGATAAAAATATATGATTATTGTTTTTAAAGTGAAATAATGATAGAAAAAATGCTTCTAGCTTTACGAAACATACATCACACAAGTAGAAATTATTTTTTTCTTAAAAAAAGAAGAAGATAAAACACATGTATTGATATTAGCTTTGGGTTCAAAGTTGTTAACATATATAAACACAATTTTTAAAGTAAAATGTAGGCTTTTTTGTTTTCACCTCCTAAATAAAAATTTAGAAATATATGATATCTAAAATTTAAAACTAAAATAATGTATTAAGAAACTTGAGGATCCTTATAATGGTGTGTGAGGTTGTGTGCTGCTCTGAAAATAAAACCAAAAATGTGGAACACCCTCTGGTATTCGAACCCTTGAAGGGTAAGTGTAAATGAACAAACTTAACCATTGCACCATGGAACAATTTATGTCAAGGTTGTTCAATATTAATTATTTATCCCTTAACTTCAGAATTCAACTTCTCTATATGATGTAATTTTCTGGCGAAGGGTGTTCAGCTGACCACTCTTGGATAGTTATAGCTCCGCCCTGGGTTAATCGCCACTTGTCCACTCGGTAATAAGCTTAATTATCAAGGAATAGTCATCAATCATATTTGTCTTATCTTTAATTGACATAGGTAATCGCCTCTTTCCTCATCTCAAGGATATCTCCTTAATTTTGATTCATTTTAGGTGAGAATACATTTCAACCTTAGAATACTTTATGTGAGAAAACCTTTCACATTCATGCATTAAATAATTATGTTAGAAATCCTCTCATAACAATTAACTACAAAAAACGTCATATATTCTTTACTCTCAAAGCAACTTACATCATAATTCATCAATTTCAGAACATGCATATTTCCATAATTCACTTTTCATAGTTTAAAATCCACTTTCAATCATGAAAATCTAGAAAACATGGGTTAAACATTGTTCATGGGGGTTCATCTTAAAAACATGGAGTCTTCTCAATCATGCATAATACTTCATAAAACAATCAATTATATCAATATTGAAAGGAACCAAAACATAATTAAGAAAAAAACCTAACTTCAATGGGGAATTTCTAACTTTAAAATTGGGAAATTTAGGAACTCTATGGAGGAAAGAGATCCATAGATGAAGACTATAATACCTTAGTGTTCAAAGCCCACAAGCAATGGTGAATTGGAGGCTTGATCTTGAAATCCTAAGTTGACTCCTTTTTCTTCTGGAGAGAGAAATATTTGGGGGAGATGAACTTGTTCTTCTTTTGAGAATTAAGAGAATGACTTGAATTTGGTGATTTTGGGGGTAAAAACATTTATATAGGGCTTTGGGTAAGATAATTAGGAAAAGACCTCGAAGTCCTTCTTAAAATAACTGTCGATCCCGTTGATGGTGGGGACCTATGATCCGTGGGTCTACCTACCGACCATCCTGGTCAATCGCCGATGGGTTCAGGGCTTTGTTTTTGGACCTTCGACTGAAGAGTTCCATGTACGGTCTGTACATGGCCTCCGTGGTTTCCACTAATATTTCTTAAAATTTCACTAACTTTGAAACTCACCTATGAGACCTACCTACGACTATGCTGGCACCAAGTTTTGGAAAGACTGAAATTTCTTATCTTTTGAATCCAAGGTGTTACATTAGGTCTTAGTTTAGAGTCATGAATCAAGTCTCGAGTTATAGTTATGTCCTGGATCCTGGGTTTGGAGTTGGGAGTTGGGAGTTGGGAGTTAAGTTTCAGGAGTTGGGTACTATGTCTCTGGCTACAGTCGGGATTGGGATTCATGTCCTGGGTTAGGATCGATAGTCGGGTTTTTGATCGAGGTTGAGATTCAGATCCCTGATAGGGGTATGAGTTTGTTCACGGGTTAGATTTGAGAGTCGTGTCTAGAGTTAGATCAGATGGTGAGGTGAAAGAATATATTAGAAAATATTTTTCTTATTTTATGTCGGGAAGTTATATTCTTCAATAGCATAAACATAAGACCACTTTGAAATTATATTCTAAATAATTTAAGTAAACCAAGCATAAGAACATTGAAAAACAGTTTCCTTCTACAAAACACACCTTAAAGTATTTATTTTTAATTATTTAAGCTAATTTCAATTAACTTAGTTAAACATTTAAAGTTTTTGACTTTCGATTACAAAAGTAGGCCAGAACCATTCTATACCTTTCATATTTACCCAAATTATTTTTACTGATGTTCATATGAGTGTATTTACTTCAATCTATTTTAGCTCAATTTATTTCAATTTGACCAAGTCCTCACATTTGTCATCCCTAGTTAATCACCCAAAGAGGCCATTTCAATCATGATAGAATTAAGAATAGTTAAAGTTTAAACGTCCAAATAATTAATTTGTACTAATAAAATTTTATATATTTGCTAGTGTTATAATAAGATATATGAATTTATATGTATTTATATACTTTGGTACAATATTTAATATTTTGATATATATTTTTTAAAAATATTAAATACTATATCAAATATCAAACTTTTTAAAAACACATACCATATAATATAATAACAAAACCACAATATCAAAAAATTCAATTTCAAATATGATATTCGATATTTACCCTATAAGGACGCTATGTAACTAGGTGTAAATAATTATTTTTCCTTAACAAAAAAAGAGGGTAAAGGCTGGACCATCACCTCAAAACAGGAAATGGAAGCCAATGAATTATTTCCTTCATCTTACTTTAATGATCTTGATTTGATTAGACATGAAGTTTATGAGATAAATAAATTTATTAAAATTTTTATGACTTTAAATTAAGATATATATGTAGTTGTTTAAAATCTCGTGATCTTAAACTTAATAGAATATCAAAATTGAAAAACTTATTAAATATATATAATAAAAAAATACTTTTTTGGCAAAGTAAAAACCACTTAAATCAAAACAGAGAAAGTACTAATAATATATACATAAAGATATAGGTTGGACTAGGACGCCATAAGCTCACCATCAGTCTCTCAAGATCCCTGTAGCTAGACCGAAGCAATGTTGGTGGTTAACGCTCGAATCTACATCAAGCAAACATATCCAGAGTGCACCATGAGTACCAAAACAATGGGAACCAGTAAGCATCACAGGCTGAGTGAACTTGTAAGCTAAAGACAATATATAAAGCAAGAAAGTAAAAGCAATTAGTCTAGAAAAGGAAAAATAGTAAAGTATACAACTAATTATAACCTAATTGGACCACATAAGTCGACAATTGAAAGTAAATAACTCAAACGAGCCCCCGCAAGCTCGTTGGGTACAGAGAAGAGCTAAGGAAACTGCTAGCTAAGTCACGAGATATTCCACGACAATAACGGCCCTCTACAGACTCGAACTGCAGTAGAGGCAACCTGAGATGCCCAATAGAATCACCTAGTTAGGACTCGAACCCGACTAATAGAAGTGACACCCATACTTTAACCATGGATAATAGGGATACACACATGCCTCGAACCCAGGATGATAGGCATGCACACGACGCTTGAACCACGACTAGTGATCAAGAGCACATATCATGAACCGTTGATATTAATGAACTCTGAAAGTCTCAGAATTCCGTGCTCTTCCTCATGCCAGATCACAACATAGAGCAAGAATCTTCTAAGCCACCAAGGACCCATTCCAGCTCCAAAACCAAAGACCCAATCCAATATAGCCTACAAGGTTCGAAATCACAGAATAGTCCATCTGGATTGAATCATAAGGGAAGTTCTGGATGAACGGTCACGAAGGCTAAGTTATACTCTAGCTAAGGATCATACTAGAAACCTCAAATCTGCTATATTAGTCTATAAATGGAGCTAAGCCATCCGAAGAGACGTTGGAGAATCTTTAAGGCCTATCGGCTCCAAAACGTAAGTCTAAGGCAATCATTAGTCATGCCTAGGCTAAGGCCAAGAACAACTATCAATATCAACATCAATAACAATACGAAAACCACAAGGCATGGTATAATCCACACAACTAAAATATGCATGTTTAATTCCCTGAAAACCCCAAAAATACGCCTAAGGCATGATTTCTAATCACTAAACATGATACAACTACACACACATTCCAAATCTAGCCAAACAACACGCATTCACAATCACAATCTCAATCTAAAGATCGATAAGTCATAGCCTACTTCAACGTTTGACAGCGCGCACTTCAAATTCACAATTTCAAAGTTTTCCCTCTTTGAACAACCTTCGATCGTTTCCACACTACAAATAATAAGATCACAACGTCAATACAAACGTTTAGACACCAAAAATGAAATAATTGAAGATGGGCTCAAAATCGAGTCAAAATAAAATTATGGGACCCAAGGCTGAGAATCCTGAAATTGACTACTCAAATGGTCCCAAATGGATCGAGGAAATTTTGCTCCAAAAATGGGCACCATCTGAGCCTTAAAACAACACCAAACAACACATTCAATAATAAGAATCAAAAGCCACCATTAAAGTTTACGGAGGGAGATTTGGGACGAGAATTTACCTCTTAAATGACTTCCCCATGCCTCTCCAATAGCCCCAACACGTAGCCTCTCAAATTTCCAACAAATAGCAATAAGAACCACTCAAATTGGAGCTCTAGAACCCGAGACATCAACCTTTTAATTTTGGAAGTTAACCTGAAAAACATGACTAGTCTTATTTAATAGACTAGTAAATTGACTTCTGCGGAAGCGGGCGCCAATCCGCGATCGCGGTGGTCAACAGAGTCTGGTCAACCCCAACCCTTCTTTGTGAATGCAGGAGGCTATCCGTGAACGCAAACGGTTGAGGTCACTCCTATCCGCGATTGTAGAGCCCAACCCACGAATGTGGTGACCAGGATTTATTTTTTATATCCATTGGTAAATATGAATGAAGCCCCAAAGGGTGACATATACATTTAGTTTTCCTTAAGAGCAACCTACGAACAAAAACATAATCCTAGCACTTCAACAGAAAATGCTTCTCCAAATCATCATCAGAATTTGAGAATGTTTCAGAATTACCTTATGTTATTCTTAAAGAGCAACAATATAACTATTACACTTGTGCAACGAGACAGTACACTTGTAATAACATTGTGGCAAGCAAACAAGTCAACGTAATTACTAGGTTGTGTCATTATTAGGTTGGTAATTACTACTCTAATAATTACACCAATTTCAATTACCTGATGATTTTTCAAACATACCCTTAGTTTTCTTTTAGAGCAACTTGTGAATAACAACAAATCCTTGCACTCTAATAGAAAATGCTTCTCCAAATCATCATTAAAATTCTGAGAATATTTCAGAATTACCTTATGTTATTCTTAAAAGCAACAACACATTACCACCACTAATATTCCTAGAAGTTCATCAATAGAAAAGAATTTCAAGAATAACTTATCAAATTACCCTTAATAAGAATGATGACTACTCATTATCGTATAGAAAATATGTAGGCATTGTCCTTATCAATGGTAATACGATAAGTTATTCTTGAAGAATTATTATATGTTGATGAGATATGATATGAACATTGGTGCATGGTGGTAATGGGATGTTGTCTTTAAGAATAATATTAGGTAATCCTTAAAATATTCTCAGAATTTTGGTGGTGCTAGAAAAAATGTTGTTGTTCACATGCTACTCTTGGAGATGTTTAATGTTTCTGCTCGAATCGGATTTTATGAGGAACATATCGAGAGAGAATTGGATTTTGTAAGACAACGTGTCATGTGTGGTTGGTAAACTCCGATCATCGTCTTAGTGAAGTAATGGATACAAACGATTAAGAGTTCCTCCTTAAAAAAAAGGTACTAACTGAGAGTGGAATCTATCCGGACTTTCAAGTAGTGCTTTGATTGATGGATGAACCCCAAATCTCCACATATTCTTCTATCACCATTTGGAAACTTTGAACCTATCTTTCAAATGGATCACTACATTTCCTAGAGAAAAATTAGAAACGGCCTTGTGTCTGTAAACTCAAAAATAGGTGACCCAACGATCATTGTCCGTCTAAATTACAAACAAAGGAGAAAAATGACCACAATCATTTTTTGATGAAACACAAGGAATATACAAGTGATATGCTGCTATAGATAAATTAATTTTAGTTTATTAAAATTAAACACTAATGTAGGTCATACTATTTCTGCTAATTCTTAAAATAGAAATGGTTTAAGAGTATGTATTTTACCAAATGTAAATACTAAATCCTATAAAAATAAAATGAACCACTCGTTACTGATTATTTTTAATTTTTAGATTGGGAAAGCCGAATTGTATCTATATCAATTATATTTTGGATCTAAGAAAAATTAAGCACAAAGACATAATATTAGTCAATTATTTATTAGATTAGATACAACGACTAAAATTGAAATATTTTTAAAAGTGTGAATCTTTTAAAGAAATATGAAAGTATTTACAAGAGATAGTTGATTAGAGCACTAAGGAATAAATAAACAATACATCATGAAATATAGAAAAGAAAAATAAAAGAAAGAACTTACAACGTGGTGACTCATTGATTCAATTTCGAAAAGTTCATGAAAAGAATTTATGCTGGAATTGAATACCGTCATTGTCATTGTAATCAACATCCTCTGTGTAGTGTTATGAATGCATTTCATCTCAGGCGCCGCAATAGGTTGAGTTGTGCTTAGAAGGGGTGAATGAGAGAGATTGTTAAAACATTATTTTTATAGGAGGGGCAAGCAACTAAGGTTTTCGAAAAATGGTAAAATCATTATTAACGTTTTGTTTGCTCCTAAATAGAGCTAGTAGTTTCAGCTCATATTTGTAACATCAGCCCATTTAATCCACATTTTAATGAGCCGAATAACTTATATTCAGTTGGGTAAAATGGGCTTCCGTTTAATGTTAATTAACACTTAAAAATATGGACAAATATGAGTTAAATATGGGCATCCATATACGTACTTATATTCAATTCTAAATCTCGAATCAGAAGTCAGGGTTAATATTGAGAGTCAGTGCTTGTAACGCAGTTGGATCAAAACTAGGAGAGTAAGGATCAAGGTCGGGTCCTGGGTCGTGAGTCGGGTATCTAATCTCGAGTCGGTAAATGTGATAGCCCAAACATTCTATCATACCCCATAACATAAAGTATGTGTGCGACTTATAATTGTTGATGGATCAATGTAAGCATTGGGATAATAGTACAAGTTGAAGGTTTTTATTATGATGAATTATTTCATATAATCTTGTATATGGTTCGACTAGGGATACTCATATCTTTCTAGTTTATTTAAATGTCCCTATCAATGCATGAAATAAGTCCATTTTCTTCTTTAATTTTCATGCTTATATAAGTTGATGACATTATCTAATTAGACACACAAAATTTATTTGTTCAAATCCTTCTATGATACTTTACACATTACAATTACTACGTAATTTCGCACGTATCGAGAAACTAGTCATTGCTATATACATAAAACTACCAAATGTATTGAATGGGAAACATTTAAATAGCCTTCCCAATATATGTTATCACATTATTAGCCACAAGGCTACCGCACAAAACAAATGTAGAGGTGTGATAAATAAATAAAAACTCATCCATGGCCAACTAACCTCCACTCTATAGTCTATAGTCTAGACATAGTATATCATGCCAACTTCAATAAGACTAATGTGAGGAATATTAAGTGCCACAGCAGGACCCCTACAGTTCTTGCGCAGAAATGAATAACCAATGTCGATAACTATCTTCTTCATGGAAGAAGCTGATCTCCTCGCCTTCACGTAAGAGTGTCCCATTATGTATGCAACCCCTGCATCTTTTGCATCGATTAGATCTGAAAGCTCATCCCGAACAGATGGATCCATGCCAGGGTTTTCTGGCAAGCGAAACCTTACTCTGCGCCTCCTCATCTGTGGGTTCTCATCATCACCAGCTGATCTTAGACTTTGGAGGGTTAAGGATTTGCTGCTCTGAATGGAGTTACTAATACCAAAATCTTCCTCTGAGACGAGTAATGTTGAGCCTGACTGTACACTTCTTGTGCTTATAACTGCCATCCTTCCATCAAATGATGGAATCTCGGAGCTTGAGAGTTGTGGTTCTACAGCTTCCATTTGGATGAACTCTGCTATACTCTGGATGAGAAGGTCCTCAAAGTTCCCATAGAGAAAGCTTTTCAGATCGGAATAGTTGAATTATATCTTATTTATTCAATGTTGAATTTACCACGTATTAAGTCAGAAAATCTTTTGGATCTATAAAAAGCTTAAATTTAAAGACATAATATCAATCGATTTTCTATTAGATTAGATACAACAAATAAAATTGAAATGTTTTTTTTTTTAAAATGTGAATCTTTTAATGGAAATAAAGTATTTACAAGAGAGAGTTCTTTAAAGCACTGAGAAATAAATTACTAGTACATCATCACATCAAAAATATAAATTTAAAAGAAAAATGTTACAACTTGGTGATTCGTTAATTCAATTATGATGAATCCATGAAAAGGTTTCTGCTAGAATTGGATTCCTTATCGTAACGTCATCGCTATCAATGTTCTCTGCAATGTTGTGAATGCATTTTATGTCGGACGCAATAGATTGAGTTTCGTTTATAATGATTGAATGAGAGAGATTGTTTAAATATTATTTTTATTTTTATAGAAGGGGCAAGCGATTAGGGTTTTCTAACATTTGATAAAAAACATTGTTAAAATTTGGTTTGCCCCCAAATAGAGTTGGCAATTTCGACTCATATTTATAAATTCACCGCATTAAATTCATATTTTAATATATTGGGTCACTTTTATTTCATTTGAGGAAAAATAAAAAGTCGGACAAATATAGGTAAAATATCGATATCCATATATTAACTCATATTTGTAAATAGAAAAGAAATATTTTCATTAAAAATTTTATGAAAACATTTTCAAAATTCACTCAACGGATCCTAAATCAAACTCTCACATGATCCACCCACCCCTATCTACTTACCTCAGCTTACCCAACTCTATTACCCTCACCCCTCTCTACCCCACCCCACTTGAGTTAGAGATCGGGTCCTGTTAGAGTGAGGATTTAGGTTCGTGATCGAGAATAATTTTTTTTTTATCTTTCTGACTCACTCTGTTTTTATAGAAATGGATATCAAAGTAAATGACTTTCTCTCATCAAAAGGCTTGTTAAAATAAACCTAGGATCTTAAGGTACCAAGTTCCTTGAGCTACATGCCATTATCTTCTCAAACTCCAATTTGGGTAGCACATCATCAAGTCATCTCAATTAATATTTCATTCAGACATTAAACTTAATTCATAACATGCTTTACACAATAAGTTGTCAGCTAAATATATGAAAGGTAAGATATAACCTACCTCGAAATTGAACTGCAATGCCTCAAACTATCATAAGATAGTTTTTTGCAAACATGATAGGTCCTTTGCAAATGCAGTCCCTAAGAATTTTCTTTTCTACAGATGCAACCAAGTATCTGCAAACACAAAGAAAGAATTTGTCTTGCACTTGATACTACCCATAACCATCTTAAAAACATATCCAAACTTTGACTCAACCCTTAGAAATTATTCGAAAACCTCTAAATATAAATTAGTGGTGCAAATTGATCATAAAACATATTTATACCTATTGACAATATCAAATCACTAGTCCAGGGTCATCTTGATTGAATATTAACCATATGGTCAAATCAAAACTTAAGAAAATAAGAAATCTACCAAAGATTCAAAATGCCACTTAAAGACTCAAAAATCATGTCGAACCTCCAACTACGCAATATACAACCCTCTAGATCTCTAGTGAAATTATTAAAATTTGAATTCAACCTTGGCAAACTCAATTATTGACATTTGTCAAAATTTAAAGTTTTCACTTATAAAACTGAAATACCCAAAATCAATTTGTTTTATAAAAAATTAATGATGTTTTCCACCAAAACACACCTTGACACGAGAAAGAAAATCTTATTTCCTTTATTTCTTGCCCTTTTTTTCTCATGAATTAAACTGCTTTTAAATGTTGTTGCATAGATAATATATCATTTTCATATTCTACCAATTAAGTCTATTTTTTTAATTATTTTCCAAAATGATTTGATTATTTTTCTTTTGTTGAATATTAAGTAAAAAAGAAAGAAAAAATTATCCTGATAAAAACCAAGATTTCTCTTTATCACATAACAAAAAATAAGAAAAATCAACTATAATCTTGGGATTCATGAACTTGTTCATGCCAGATTTGTTTTTTCTATCCATTGACAAACATGGATAAAGCTCCAAACAGTAACATGGATATTGACTGGTATGATTCTCGTAAAAAGGTAAACATTATTCCCAGCACTTCAATAAAAAATGCTTCTACAAATTATCATTAAAATGATATATATATATATATATATATATACATATATATATATATATATATATATATATATATATATATATATATATATATATATATATATATATATATATTCATATAAAAGAGAACCCTAAGCCCGCTTATGTGGAGCCACCACAAACCAGAATCCCTTTTTAGTTTATTTTATTTATAAAACTAGCCTTCTTTTTTCATGAAAAGTTACGACTTTTATGAAAAATTATGACTTTTATAAAAAGTTGTGTTTTTTATGAAAAGTTGTGTTTTTTATGCAAAGTTGTGACTATTATAAAAGGTTGTAACTTTTCCAAAGAGTTGTGACCTTTTCGATAAGGCACAATAAGCATTTGTTCACACTACCCTTTTTTGTCTATAAATAGAGGAATTTTCTCTTATTATAAAACAACGAAAAATATTAACTTCTCCACGTCACGTGTTTAAATTAAAAATTTATTTATGTCATATTATAATTTTGTTAAAGAAGGGCATTTTAACCTTAAAAATAACCTTAAGGGCATTTTTTATCCAATAAGTGGAAGGAGGGCATTTTTGATCTATTTTCAATACGTTAAGGGCATTTTTAACCCTTTTCTAATTAAAAAAATCATTTGAGAGTTAATAGTTTTGCATGCCCATATTTTTTGGCTTTTATATTGTAAAGTATCTATTTTTACTAAATTTTATCAGTGGGTATTATACGTACTTTGAGGATTGAAAGTTGATTGAAGTATTGTATATGATCTCACTTTGACAAAGTTCATCCTTTTAATGTTTTTCTTTATTCCTTCTCATTCAACTCTTATAAATATTTTTGATGTGATTAATGACTATTTTCGTCAAGCTTAATTTGAAAAATATGAAAGCAAACATACTATAAATAAATGTAACATCTGAAGCTACAAAATATATGTCTATTAACATAGATTTTTTGGCCTTCATGTCCCAAGTCATTGCTGAACATTTGAGTTATATAGGTTAGACCCATTTTTATTTTATTTTTCATGTTCAAGAATATTTCATTACCATGAGTCTACAATTCAACATTTTGATCTACTTGTACTTTCATAATGCAACAATTATATGTACATATTTATGAAAAAATCGTAAAATTGCATTGAAGAAGCATTTAAAAGGTCCATTAGAGCAGCAGTTTAATGAAGAATGAATTTCTAAAAGGGCCAACAATATTTTTTGGTTGTTGTTTCAAATTTATATTTATCCTTCTATAAATTTTGTTAGAGTAACAAAGTCATAGTAACGAAAAGCGCTAAATATTTGACCTTAGACAAGAAGATTTTCTCTAAAAAAAAATTACTTATGTTATTGTGGTGTACATTTTTAACACTCTTCTAACCATAGAATTATCAAATTATATATTTTTCATGTACAAAAGTAGAAAAAGTGATGTTTCATTGCTACATAAAAATATCACTCAATTTTAACAAGAAAATTATACTAGCAAACATATATTATGATAAATTATGTATAATATAAAAATAAATATCAAGATATTTTTAATCATTCATAATATATTTAGAATCTTGAATATGAGATGATGTCAAATCATTAAATTTCTATTGAAATGTTCTTAAAACCTTCTAAGATTTACCTTTTTCTTCTTTCTTATAATAGTCGATTATTGAGAAGGTTGTTCCAAAGCTTAAAAAGATTATTTATGCCCGCGCGAAGCGCAGGTAAATTACCTAGTATTACCTATAAAAGAGAACCTTAGGCCCGCTTATGTGGTGCCACCACAAGCAAGACTATCATTTTAAATTAATTTATTTCCAAAACTAGTCTTCTTCTTTGATGAAAAGATGTGACTTTTATGAAAAGTTGCGACTTTTATCAAAAGTTGTGACTTTAATGAAGAACTGTGACTTTTATAAAAAATTGTGACTTTTATGAAATTAATTTATTTCCAAAACTAGCATTCCTCTTTCATGAAAATATGTGATTTTTATTAAAAGTTGTGACTTTAATGAAGAGCTACGGTTTTTATTAAAAGTTGTGACTTTTATAAAAAAATTATGACTTTAATGAAGAGTTTTGACTTTTATGAAAAGTTGTGACTTTTATCAAAAGTTGCGACTTTAATGAAATTTGCGACTTTATGAAAAGTTGTGACTTTTATGAAAGGTTCAACTTTCTGAAGGGTTTCACCTTTTCAAAATAGTTGTAACCTTTATAATAAGACACAATAAACATCTATTCACACCCTTAGTTGTCTATAAATAGAGTTATTTTCTCTCATTTTAAAACAACAACTTCTTCTACTTTTGCAAAATTAAATATTTGTGTACTGTTCTCATGTTAAGTGACTTACTGACATTATATTTTTGTATTAATAAGTTGGTGATTAAAATCGTTCCATCCTGAGAGAATGTAATTCAGTAAACCTCTTGTCACGCCCCGACACTACCCCCGAGACACGGACACGGGACCTAGGACCACAAGTGATTCCAACCGAACCCAGTTGGCATGATCATGAGCATACTAAAGAATATAAATTTTTGCGGAAGCTAGATCATACTTAAAATGAAAAGATGGGGAATACCCATATGCTAAAACTAAGATATATGAAAACTAATGAGTTTAATACAAAGTAAATATTAACTCAACGCTAAGCTAAAACTAACTATGTCTGAAAATACCCTCTAAACTGGACTAGAAATACTGGGACAAGCCTCAACTAAATCTAGCAAAAACTGAAACTAAATGACTATTGTCCTTGGAGAATGAGGGCTCACCACTGAATCTGTTGAACTGGAGATCAGAAATCGATCTATGCGTGATCTGGATGCTGAGAACCTGAACCTACATCTCTAGAAGATGTAGCGCATGTATGCGTCAGTACTTGAAAGGTACTGAGCATGTAGGATAGAATAAAGCTGAAATAAAACATAACTGAACAAGCACAAAAACAAGTATAATAATCTGAACATGATATACTAAAGTCTGAGCTAACTGGATGCAATGACCAATTTATAACATGCTGAAACTGAATACTGAATATACTGACAAATGGTCAATGCAAGAGAGTCTGACTGAACTGTGGGAGCTACTAATAACCGATAATAAAACCACATGAGCTAAATATGGAGTCCGATGTATACGCCCCATCGAGAGGACCCAATATACCATGCAGAGGTATAAAGGCATGCTGGCGTAATCACTAAGCTGATGCCCACAGAGGGGACTTATAACCTACTTGGCTAGTAGTTCTGGGACTATTTGGGTACGCTGAACCCTAGTCCAATTCGGTATTATACTACTCCCATCGATTTATGTAGTTAACTGATTATATCTGAATTCTATAAAATATTGGATAGCTCAAAACTGAACATGAAAACTACGAATGCAACATTTAATATGATAATTATGCATTAATAACTGAGGCATGTATGACTTAATAACTGAAAAATCTGACCTAGCATGTGTAATTCAAGAACTAAAGACATACATAGATAGGGTTCTGAAATTCATCCGATAAACTGAGTAATAACATGATGATCTAATTTTGAACATATATTTTAACTAAGTCATGAATTTCTACTGTAATTCTAGAAACCCTAGGCTAAATCATGATAAGAGAATCAAGAACTGACTGAAAACTAGGGACCCAATGAGTGAAAGGAACTCACTAGTGAAATCCCACATATATGGTGATGAAATTCACGAAAAAACACTTAGGTTTCGGGGCTGGAACTGCTGGAACCTTGCTGCGTTCTTGAACTAGGATTCTTGACCTTTTTCTCCTTTCTTGCTTCTAATTTTCTAAGTTTTCATTTATGATTTTGACTTAGGTAAGTTCATGTTATGTTTCTAGGCTTAAACTGACTAAAATCTAATGATTTAAGATTCAAACGATGTATATTAGGGTTTAAACGAAGTGGGAAAAGACCAAAAGACCCCTGAGTTAATTGTTGTCGGACCAAATGACGATCTGACTGACGGTCCGTCGTTCAATCGACGGTCTGTCTTTTGGGTCCGTAGGTTGCGTCTGTTCGACAAAACTTTACTAAAATGGGCATAACTTTTTACTCGGAGGTCTTATTTTAGCAAGGTCGGTGGCTATGGAAAGCTAATTCAACTATCTATCTTTTGGTATGTCATGTGACACCTAATTCATCTGTGCTAAGAGTTATGATCATTTGAAGTTGACATAACTGCAATTTCCCCCTAATTGTCTGCTAATTTCCACCCACGATCATACCTACGGTCCGTGGGTCCATCTACGGACCGTGCTGGTCAATCGTGGTTCTTGTCAGAGAGTGGTTAAATGGGGTGTTGATCGATGGACACAGACTACGGACTGCAGTCTGACCTACGGATCGTAGGTCCGTCCGTCGTTCGACACTTAGTCAAACTTTTCTGGGCTGAGATTTTGGGGGTTTCTGCCTCAGTCGACGGATGTGCAGGACGGGCCTTGGGTCAGGTTATGGTCCGTTGATGTCAACCGTTGATCGCACCTGCAGATTTTTCTGAAAAATTGTTTTTTGGTCTGTTTTGGAAACGGGGTGTTACATCTCTGGTATTGGAGGGGAAAATTTTCTTAAGGGGACAATGTGCATTAAGCGGACTCAATTTTTTCCTTTCTATTCCATTATATTTTTACATATCCTGATATGTTTTTTTACAGTCATTAATATATGCTTATGATATTAATTGTTATTTTTGAGTACATGTTTTAAATTCTGTTGTTTATGTTTCTGCAAAGTTAGTCTCCGGTTATATTGAAAATATACACATAGAGTATGTATGTTCATTGTGCAGAAAATAATTATTTTATTCAGTTCTAAGAATTCATGTTTTGATATTCTATAACTTAAAAATATTATATATAAGCTTACATATTATCTATTTTTACATGGATATTAAATTTCTCACTTATCAATTGAAGAAATTAATTAGGCAAGATCAAAAGTTATAATTACTTACATGTTCAAGTGTAATTTCTTTTTTTGAATATGTTAACAAATTTAAATTTTCTCCTAAGACATATATCCAATTGTAGAATCTATGCAACTTAAATGCTTCTTTTTATTACGAAATGCCTTTATATATATACTCTTATTTTTTTCTTTATTTTTTTTAATGTTGATTAAAGAACCAATAATTTATTATTTCGTGAATAATTCATTCATTAGAGGTTCTTGAGTTATGTGATAATGACAAATAGTCAAATTCATGTTGAATATTGCTAATATTTTTGTAAAGAATCTATTTTCCATTATTTTTAATGCATGGATATTAGTACAAATTTATTTGCAAGTTCAATGCAATTATTATTTATGACAGCGCGAAGCGCGAGAAAATTACCTAGTATATATATAAAGGAGAACACTAAGCCCGCCTACGGGGCACCACCGACAAAACAGGACTCCCTTTAAATTTATGTTATTTCCAAAACTAGCCTTCTCCTTTCACGAAAAGTTGTGACTTGTATGAAAAATTGTGATTTTTATGAAGAGCTGTCACTTTTATGAAAAGTTGTGCCTTTTATGAAAGGTTGTAACCTTTTCGAAGGGTTGTAACTTTTCCAAAGAGTTATAACATTTCTGAAAAGTTGTGACTTTTATAAAAAGTTATGACTTTTATGAAGAGTTGTCACTTTTATAAACAGTTGTGACTTTTATGAAAGGTTTTGACTTTTTTGAAGGGTTGTAACTTTACCAAAGAGTTATAACCTTTCTGATAAGATACAATAATCATTTGTTCACACTACCCTTTGTTGTCTATAAATAGTGGATTTTCATCTCCTACCTTTTAAGTTTTACTTAGGTGGTAATGGTGATTTTTATTCAATAGACCTTTAAATTTTTATATTTGAACTTCTATGTATTTTAACTTTAATAATTTTGTCATGATCATTTATAGGCTGCAAATTTTGTTCGATAGTAACTTATGATTTGAGAATTCTGAAACTTAATCATAATTGCAGATTCTTTGAATGCAGAACAAGACAAAAAATAAGGACATGCAAAGCGACGAAACTGATTGTAAGTGAGGCCAGTCCTGAAGGGATCAATATTGTGGGCATTCCAAAATCATGTGAGTAATCAGATATAGTTCTGCACTTTCCATTTTTCTTACATTTTGACTGCGATTAATTTGATTTGTATGGACAAGTGTAATATTTTATGTTGATTTTTTTACTCCTTTTATTGGTGTATCCAAAACAACCTTCCTATCCTCCAAGATAGGAGTAGGATCTGTGTCCACACTATTCTTCTCATAGCTCACCTGTGAGATTACAATGGAATAATCATTTGTATGTGGAACGTTTTTAAAATTTTAGTAATTTAAAATTCATTTAATAGAAAAAAAATATTGTGAATAAGATTAATGTGGACTAGCATATGATGTTTCAAGCTTTTTCTTCCAGATTATTTTAGTGGAGCCAACGGAGACATAGTGTGTGATATTTATCACAAATAAGGTGTATAAAATCAATCTGTTCTAATCTAATTATTTGGTGTTCCATTCATTACAATAAATTAAGTGAATATAACATAATTTGGTATAGTCATAATTTAAAGGAGAGGGTTGTCTGCGTAGAAGATTGAATGATATGAACGATAAAATGGACAATTACACCATGTAAATTATATATGTTCAGATTCGTCTTAAGATTTAGAGTCAAATAATTTCTTGGTTATTGTATTTACCAAAATTGCAATGTTGTGGAATGTATACAAGTTCCTACTTTTCAATTTTCTTAACAACATTCTAAAGAAAGCATTTGACCCTTGATTTTTAAGCATTACCCTTGAATCATATTTGTTTAATTATCTTAAAATTGACCTTACGTATTTTAGGTCCTTCGGATGTTAGTATTGGATTGAGTGTATAACTAATGCTGACATTTGTTATCCTAAGATTTTTCTTATCTATTGCTATCTTATTTATCAAGTCACTGCTCAATCCTCCCTTTCCTGATTGATTGAAAGTAGCAAGGAAGTACATCGAAAACTTTATTGGCTCAACATGCAACTAAGCAAAGAGAAAGAGTAGTAAAGAAAATACGAGTAGCAGTCTCATGTCAAAAGGAATCAAGAAAGAAATTCTTTTAAGATTGCAGTTACACTTTCAGAATTTCATCATGAGATTCTTAATATTAGTTATGCACCCTATAATATTGTAGAAATACTGGGGGTTCGAATCCCTCTCCATCCATATGTTGTATATGAATAATACATGTACTAGATTTTCTTATTACATCTTGGCAGATTACTCCCAAGTGTCTTCTAATTTGTGGTCCATAGTATTCAAGAAATGATTTTTAACGAGTTGGTAACACTTAGTTCATTTAGTTTTTCCTAAAGAAAGATATTTTGAGTACATCTAATTTTCATTGCAGGATGATGTCCAACTCATGGTTGCCTGAGCTTAGAAACTATACATCTGCTATCGATTGATCTAGATTTATTCATGATAGGCTGATAGTTTTTTGCTTTTAATACTATGTGAAAACAAATACACATACTTTCGCTTTATTTAATCCATCCCTTTTGTATTGTGATGGTTCTCTTATTAGATAGAAGGGGACCAATATTCAGAAAGGTTTTAAAATTTTACAACAATTATATTGATGAACTTATTAGCCATGTTCATAATGAAATTTCTTTACAAGCATTACAACATTGGAAAATAATAGTACATTTTGTTTATTATATATACATATTAGAGAGAAAAGAAAATAAAAATTTTCCAAAGTCCTCTTAAGAGTGCACTAAAATTTCTTTCATATCTTTTAGTATTGGAGGTATTCAACCATATGTTATGTTATTTTATTGTGATCCACCATAAATACTAGAAGTTAAATATGAGAGTTGGTTAAATCGAAACATTGTGTATGTCTATAGTGTATTTATAATCTTTTCAATCATACATTAGATATGATAACTTAGAACTTCCTATTAACCGCAGGAAAGAGTTCACAACATATATCTTAGAAGAATTATATGTTCATAAAATGTTGCTTCAATATTCATCAGCAATGAAATGTACATGAGAAATTACATACTTTGTGTGGCAAAAAGATATCAACTAAACAAATAATGAATATTTGGAAATATATATATATATATATATAGCTTTAAAAAATCATGGTGTGAATTAGATCAAACGAAATATGCTACTAAATCTCAATCATGTTTCTGAAGCACCAAAAACTTCTCATAATACATATTCTCAAGGTTCATGTTTAACAGAATTAACATACATTTTCATTAATTTTTGGTTAGAAATATGTCCCCGTCTCTTCAATAATTATTCTTTTGCTTTTATGTTGGATTACATTTTTTGATATCTCTTCCCAAATAGTTACTTTTTAATACATTTGATTTTTAATTTTTTCTTCTGAATGTCAAAATTATAAAACTAAATTTATGTTTTTCCTTATTATCTTTGGTTATTAAGAAAAGTTTAAAACTATGTTTAGCCCGCACGAAGCGCGATAGATTACCTAGTTATTAGAATATTTCAAAATTATGTGATGTTATTCTTGAAGATGAACAACCCATTACCACCATCAGCATTCCTAGTAGTTCACCAATACATACAAATTCTTCAAAATAAATTATTAGATTTCTCTTAATAAAGAAGATGACTATTCATTATCTTATATTTTGTTTATGGGAGAAAAGATTGTTTCTATGCTACAATAGGCAGGAGGAACAAGAGAAATTAGTACTAGTGAAGGGAGATATCAAGAAAACATTAAAGTCAAGGTCTTTATCATATGTCTAATTGTTACATCTCGTGTCTTGAATTAGCTAAGGTTAAGCTAAGAAAAAAAAAGAAGAATCAAATTTGGAAATAAGTAAGGAAATCTAGAAAATTTCTTGATTTCAAAGGTAAGTTTTGATCATTTTCAAAAGGCCATAACTCTCAAATCAGGAGAAGTTTGGGTGAGTTCTTTATATGGGTGGAAAGCTCATCGAAATATCTTTCCAACGACGCCACATTTGTGAATTTTTGAGGTCGTAGTTGGAGATGTGATTTTCGAAAGTTGGGCTGTTGAGCAGGAAAGTTCCAAATCCAGATTTGTTAAGAGTGTTTTGGTCTTTTCCTAAATTAATTATTATTTTCATTTTAGGGGTAATAAGTTGGGGTCTAAGATGATCCCAATCAGTTTTCTCATTTAGGAATAAGATAAGGCAAAGAGGAGAAGGGAGAAGACGACGCAACAACGCCAATAATTCTTTCATGGATTTCATCGCGGTGATCCCTGAAAAGGTATGCGAGATCATTCGGTGTTGGGTTCTTTCACCCGCCCTCCAGTTTGATTCATTACAACAATTTAGAGTTAAATTGAATGAAAATCTTGAAGTTCTTGATGAAAAGTTTGAAGTTCTTGTTGGTTGGATTGTTGTTGATCTCTATTAGTTTTAATCCATGTTTCCGGAATGTTTTTTCGTCTAAACTATTGGGTAATGAGTTATTTAGGGATCCTAAGAGTTTGGGTGTAATCCATGGAAGTTTGGTAAGGTTTAGAGATGAAACACGAAGAAGAAAGTTGGAAAACCCGTTGGATAGATGTTGTGCGCTGCGTCTCCAAAGACCCTCAGGACAGAGTCTGTCCGTCAGGATCTGGCGTGCCGCGCCTCTCGGAGCGCCTGAGGACAGCCTCTGTCCGTCAGGTTATGGCGCTCTGCGCCTCTCAGATCGCCAGGATCCCCTGGAGACCCCGTTCTTTCCCTATCTTTTCGTACTAGTTCCTAAGTGATGCACCCTTCATTCCTAGTTTATTCCAACACTCTAGAGTACATCTAAACATCATGAAATAATCAATAAACATGAGATCATGCATGATCTTTGAATTCATAATTCAATTCAAGGAAATTTAAGATCAAAGTCAAGGAAGTTATGAGCCAAGTCTAGAAGTTAAGAAGCAAGTCAAAGTAAAGTTATAAAGTTTTCTAAAGTCTTTCACAAACATTTTCGCTTTGTTTTGAAGACTTAAAGTTCAAGTCAAGAAAGATTAAAGAGTTGAGTTCATTTCTCAAAAGATATAAGGGAACTAAGTATTCCCTAAGAGTTAAGTTTCAACTGAGCAAAGAGTATCAAGTTGAGTTCACTTTTCAAGAGTTATAAGGGAACTAAGTAGTCCCTAAGAGTTTAAACAAAATGCTTTCAAACTTTTGAGAATGAAGGGAAGCTAGACTTCCATAGAGCCTATGGCTAGTTTTAATAGAAGGAAGAGGAAACTATGATTTCCAAGAGAGCTTTTTAAAAAAGCTAAGTTTTGAGCACTAATCTCAAACCACAAAATCAGTATGTTTTAAACATAAAAGTCAATATATTTTTGGGAGTATTATTGAGCACCGATATGGGGGAGAGCAGCCCCCATAAACCATGTAGCCACCATGGGTAGAAAAGGTTCATACTTGTTAGATGATTCTTTTTCACAATTTACTAGTGGATCCATTAGGCAGTTCAGGTCCTATACCTTTGGCCGGGTATAAAATGCGCTGGCAGCGCGCGGTAGACCACTGTATCATCATTGTAGCTCTTAAGTGATGATTGTTGGTTAGAGAATCTCACACACGTAAGTGTATTTTTATATACATCAGTCATTGTATTTTTATACACAGCAGTATTGTATTTTATACACGTCTCAGACATTATTGTGTACTTATGTATATATATATACTCAGAGGTTTAAGAATGTTTTCAGTTAGCATTTCTTTGTATTGCATTTATTTTAACTGTGTATATTGAATGAGAGTTAGTACATCATGAGTTGAGCAGAGCCAAGGTAAGTATTCATTTTTACTCCCTTTCAAGCCTAAGTTTTGTTTAGCTTTCCAACTTGCATACTCGTACATTCAATGTACTGATGTCAGTTGTCCTGCATCGTTTTATGATGCAGACGTAGGTAACCAGGATCAGCATGCGACATTTCGTTGATCCAGATTGAACTCCAGAGTCAGTGGTGAGCCTTCTTGCATTCCCGAGGACATCCATTTCTTTTGCTTTTAGTAGTTTAATTTTAGGATGTTGTGGGGTCTGTCCCAACATCCCTCTTCAGTTAGTTTTGAGGCTTCGTAGACACTAGTATTTCAGTTTAGAGTTTATTGTTGCTTGTTGAGACTTGAGTGCCATCATGTCCAGATATTATATGAAGTATTTTCCTTTAAACATGTCTTATTTCTTGTTTAAGTTTAGTTTAGTCTTCTGCTGAGTTAAGTAAGCCAGACAAAAGGTTCGCTTGAGGTCCAATAATGGTCTTCGAGTGCCGGTCCTGCCCAGGGTGTAGGCTCGGGGCGTGACAAACTTGGTATCAGAGCAGAGAGATTCAAGAGTCCTAGAGAGTCTATGAACTCGTGTTTGTAGAGTCTTAGTCCTCGGTGTGAAGCGCGCCACATCTATAGTTAGAAGGCTACAACAGTTAGGAATGTTTCCCTTCTTTCATGGTCCTTTCGTGCAAAGATTTATCTCTAAAGTGTCTCTCTAATTTATGCTTACACGTATTTTTCAGATCAGCATGCCTCCAAGAAGATCATGCAAAGGTCGACCACGAAGGAATGTTGAGGAGCAAGGGGTTCCAAATGCACCAGAGGTGCAACCCCAAGGAGAGGTTACCAATGCTGAATTTCGGGAAGCTATCCGGATGCTAAGTCAGGTTGTGAAAAAACCAGGTTGGGCAACAGAGAGCAGCTCGACAAGAAGGAGCTGATACCTCGAGAGTTCATGAGTTTTTTAGAATGAACCCTCCTAGTTTCGCTCGACAAGAACTTTGTGGAGGAATTAAAGATGATGTTTGAGCTAATGCATATGGTGGATGTTGAGAGGGTTGAATTGGTTGCGTATCAACTAAAGGGTGTGGCTAGAAACCTGGTTTGATCAATGGAAGGATGGTAGAGCTGAGGATGCACCACATACAAGTTGGGCTTGATTCGAAGAAGCCTTCTTGGGGAGGTTCTTTCCTCACGAACTGAAGGAAGCCAAAGTGAGGGAGTTCCTTACTCTGAAACAGGACTCCATGAGTGTACAAGAGTATAGGATGATGTTCACCCAACTATCTCGCTATGCTCTGGAGATGGTAAAGGACATGAGGAGCAGAATGAGTCTGTTTGTTGCAGGGTTGTGTCGCGCTTCAAGTAAGGAAGGTAGGGCTGCCATGTTGATAGGTGACATGGATATATCCAGGATAATGGTATATGTTCAAACAGTTGAAGAAGAGAAGGTGAAGGATGGAGAAGAGTACCGAAACAAGAAGGCCAAGACTAGAAATGAGTCCGGCTAACACGAAGGTGTTTCAGGCCGACCACAATACCCGAAACCAAAGGGGCATACACCATCATCTGCTAGTGCACCTACACCCAGAAACCGATGTGAGTATAGTGGCCAAAATTTGCAGCACTTCAAGGGTAGGCCGGCTCTGTCTCAACTTAGTTTGGCACAAGGAGGTACTAAGCCTCCTGCCTGCGCCAAGTGTGGTAGGAATCACTCTGGCATCTGCCGCGAAGGCTTCACGGGTTGTTTCAAGTATGTTCAAGCGGGTCACTTCATGAGAGAGTGCCCCAAGGACAAGCAAGGCGGTGGAAATCCGGGCAATAGAGCTCAATCTTCATCAGTTGCTCTACCAAACAGGGCTGCACCTAGGGGAGCTGCTTCTGGTACAGGTGGAGGAACAAACCGCTTGTATGCTCTTAATAATCGCCAGGAACAAAAGAATTCGCCAGATGTTGTCACTTGTATGATTCAAGTCTTTGACTTTACTGCTTATGCATTATTAGACCCACGAGCTAGTTTATCTTTTGTATCTCCTTATGTTGCTATAAACTTTGAAATTTCTCCTGAGCAACTTAGCGAACCATTCAGTGTATTCCCACCTGTTGGTGAATCCATTCTAGCAGAAAGAGTCTATCGAGATTGTCTTATTTTTCTCAGTCTCAAGAGTACCATGGTTGATTTAATAGAGTTAGACATGGTAGATTGTGATGTCATTGTAGGTATGAACTGGCTCCATGCCTGTTATGCATCAATAGATTGTAGAACTCGAGTTGTCAAGTTTCGGATTCCTAATGAGTCAGTCATAGAGTGGGCTAGTAGTTCAGCAGTGCCTAAGGGTCGCTTCATTTCGTACCTTAAGGCGAGAAAGTTAGTTTCTAAGGGATGTATCTATCACTTAGTCAGAGTTAATGACTCAAGTGTTGCGGTACCTTCCCTTTAGTCAGTTCCTATAGTCAGTGAGTTTCCATAAGTTTTTCCCGATGATCTATCCGGAATCCCTCCCAAAAGAGAGATAGACTTCAGCATAGACGTCATCCCAGATACTCGTCCTATCTCTATTACGCCATACTGAATGGCACCAACAGAGTTAAAAGAGCTAAAAGAGAAATTGAAATATCTGTTAGATAAAGACTTTATTCGACCGAGTGTCCCACCTTGGGGCGCTCCTGTCCTGTTAATTAGGAAAAAGGATGGGTCCCTTATGATGTGTATACATTATCGTCAGCTGAATAAGGTGACCATCAAGAATAAATATCCTCTTCCAAGTATAGATGACCTTTTTGATAAACTTCAGGGTGCTTCTTGTTTTTCCAAGATTGACCTCAGATCAGGCTATCATCAGTTGAGAGTAAGAGAATGTGATATTCCCAAGACAACTTTTAGAACAAGGTATGTGCATTATGAATTTTTGGTTATGTCCTTTGGTTTGACAAATGCACATGCAGCGTTCATGGATCTTATCAACAGTCTTCAAGCCTTATTTAGATCTGTTTGTCATCGTCTTTATTGATGACATATTGATTTATTCAAGGAATGAAGAAGATCATGTCAGTCACCTAAGGGTTGTTCTTCAGACGTTGAGAGATAAGGAGTTGTATGCCAAGTTATCCAAATGTGATTTTGTCTTAAGTCTGTGGCATTCTTAGGCCACACTGTTTCTGGTGAAAGGTATTAGAGTTGACACTCAGAATATTGAGGCAGTTTAGAATTGGCCTAGACCCACATCTCCAAAAGATTTAAGGAGTTTCTTGGGCTTGGCTGGATATTATAGGAGATTTGTTGAAGGATTCTCATCTATATCCTCTCCTTTGACCAAGTTAACTCAGAAGACAGTCAAGTTTCAATGGTATGAAGCTTGTGAGAAAAGCTTTCAGGAGTTGAAAAGGAGATTGACTACCGCTCCAGTTGTGACCTTACTAGTGGGTACTCAAGGATTTATGGTGTATTGTGATGCATCTAGAGTTGGCTTGGGCTGTGTATTAATGCAGAATGGAAAGGTTATAGCTTATGCCTCTAGACAGTTGAAAGTTCATGAGAAGAATTATCCAACTCGTGACTTAGAATTGGCTGCAGTAGTGTTTGTGTTGAAGATATGGCGTCATTATTTATATGGTGTTCATGTGGATATATTCACTGATCAAAAGAGCCTCCAATATGTGTTCACTCAGAAAGAGCTCAACCTTAGACAGAGAAGGTGGTTAGAATTACTCAAGGATTATGACATGAGTATTCTTTACCACCCAGGTAAGGCTAATGTGGTTGGAGATGCCTTAAGCAGGTTGTCCATAGGAAGTACTTCCCATGTCGAAGAAGAAAAGAGGGAGTTAGCAAAAGACTTGCACGACTGGGAGTCAGACTTATGGATTCCACAGAAGGAGGCATAGTGGTGACCAATGGGACTGAATCATTCTTGGTGTCAGAGGTGAAAGAGAAGTAAGACCAAGACCCTATTTTGCTTGATTTGAAGGCAAGTATCCATAGCCAAAGAGTATTGACCTTCGAACAAGGGGGAGATGGTGTGTTGAAATACCAAGGAAGATTATGTGTACCTAAGGTGGATGGACTCCAAGAGAGAATCTTGGAGGAGGCTCATAGCTCCAGATATTCCATTCATCCAGGTGCCACCAAAATGTACAATGATTTGAGAGAGGTATATTGGTGGGAAGACATGAAAAAAGATATTGCTGAGTTTGTTTTCAAGTGTTCAAATTGTCAGCAAATGAAAGTGGAACACCAAAGGCCCTGAGGTTTAGCTCAGAATATAGAACTTCCGGAATGGAAGTGGGAGATGATTAATATGGACTTCATCACAAGCTTCCCAAGATCGGGAAGGCAACATGATTCTATTTGGGTGATTGTCGACAAAATGACAAATTCAGCCCATTTCTTACCGGTAGAGACTACTTATTTAACCAAAGATTATGCAAAGTTATACCTTCAAGAGGTGGTAAGACTTCATGGAGTTCCGGTCTCCGTTATTTCAGATAGAGGTGCACAATTTACTACACAATTCTGGCTTTCGAAAAAGGTTTGGGTTCCAAGGTGAATTTGAGCACTGTTTTTCATCCTCGGACAGATGGACAAGCAGAGCGTACTATCCAGACCTTGGAATATATGTTGAGAGATTGTGTTATCGACTTCAACGGAAATTGGGATGATCACCTACCTCTCATTGAGTTCGCTTACAACAATACTTATCATTCGAGCATCCAAATGTCCCCATACGAAGCTCTTTATGGGAGAAGATGCAGATCTCCTATTGGGTGGTTCAAAATTGGCGATGCATGGTTGATATGACCAGATTTACTTCACCAAGCTATGGATAAGGTGAAAGTGATTCAAGAAAGGTTGAAGACAACACAAAGTTGCCAAAAGTCCTACACAGATGTTAGAAGAAGGCCATTAAAATTTGAGGTAGATGATTGGGTGTATCTTAAGGTTTCACCTATGAAAGGAGTTATGAGGTTTGGTAAGAAGGGTAAACTTAGTCCCCGGTATATTTGACCTTATAGAATCTCCAAAAAAGTGGGCAATGTGGCTTATGAGTTGGAGCTACCCCAAGAGTTAGCAGCGGTTCATCCAGTATTCCATATTTCTATGTTGAAGAAGTTCTTGGGTGATTCTTCATTGATAGTACAAACAGAGAATGTGGGGATTAAGGATAACATGTCATATTAAGAAGTTCCGGTTCAGATTTTGGATCGTCGGGTTCGCAAGTTGAGGATAAAGGAAGTTGCTTCAGTCAAGGTCCTTTGGAGGAACCAACTTGTTGAAGAAGCGACTTGGGAAGCAGAGGAGAAAATGAAGAAGAGATATCCACATCTCTTTAAATCCTGAGAGAACGCTGATCAAGGTACTAAATTTTCTTCTTAGAACTTTATAAGGTTATGTATGAACATGTTGTTACGTGATTTTATTGTTGAGTGTTGAAATGATGTTACTACCTTTAGTTTAGTGAAAGAATTCTCATTCGAGGACGAATGTTCTCAAGGGGTAGATATTGTTACATCTCGTGTCTTGAATTAGCTAAGCTTAAGCTAAGAAAAACTAGAAGAATCAAATTTGGAAATAAGCAAGGAAATATGGAAAATTTCCAGATTTCAAAGGTAAGTTTTGGTCATTTTCAAAAGGTCATAACTCTCAGTTCAGGAGAAGTTTAGGTGAGTTCTTTATATGAGTGGAAATATCGTCGGAATATCTTTCTAATGACACCAAGTTTGCGAATTTCTGAGGAAGTATGAGGGATATATGACTTTCGGAAGTTGGGTTGTTGAGCAGGGAAAGTTCCAAATCCGGATTTGTTAAGGGTGTTTTGGTCTTTTCCTAAATTAATTATTATTTTCGATTTAGGGGTAATAAGTTGGGGTCTAAGCTGATCCCAATCAGTTTTCACTTTTAGAGAATAAGATAGGGCTTTGAGAGAAAGGAGAAAAGAGGAGAAGGGAGAAGACGACGCAAGAATGCCAAGAATTTGTTCGTGGATTTCGTTGGGGGTGATCCCTAACAAGGTATGTGGGATCATTCGGTGTTGGATTCTTTCACCCTCCCTCCAATTTGATTCATTACAGCAATTTAGAGTTAAATTGAATGAAAATCTTGAAGTTTTTGATTAAAAGTTTGAAGTTCTTGTTGGTTGGATTGTTGTTGATCTATGCATGTTTCCGGACTGTTTTTGGGTCCAAACTATTGGGTAATGAGTTATTTAGGGATCCTAAGAGTTTTGGGTGGAATCCATGGGAGTTTGGGAAGGTTTAAAGATGAAAAATGAAGAATAAAGTCGGAAAACCCGTTGGATAGATGTTGGGGCGCCGCGCCTCCAAAGCCCCTCAGGACAAAGTGTGTTCGTCAGGCTTTGGCGCACCGCGCCTCTCAGAGAATCTGAGAGCAGCCTCTGTCCGTCAGGCTATGGCGCTCTACGTCTCTCAAAGCGCCAAGACCCCTTGTAGTCCTCGTTCTTTCCCTATCTTTTCGTACTAGTTTCTAAGTTATGCACCCTTCATTCCTAGTTGATTCCAACACTCCAGAGTACATCTAAACATCATGAAATCATCCATAAACATGAGATCATGATCCTTGAATCCATAATCCAATTCAAGGAAAGTTAAGATCAAAGTCAAGGAAGTTATGAGCCAAGTCTAGAAGTTAAGAAGCAAGTCAAAGTAAAGTTATCAAGTTTTCTAAAGTCTTTCACAAACATTTTCACTTTGTTTTAAAGACTTAAAGTTCAAGTCAAGAAAGAGTAAAGTGTTTAGTTCATTTCTCAAAAGCTATAAGGGAACTAAGTATTCCCTAAGAGTTAAGTTTCAAGTGAGCAAAGAGTATCAAGTTGAGTTCACTTTTCAAGAGTTATAAGGGAACTAAGTAGTCCCTAAGAGTTTAAACAAAATGCTTTCAAACTTTTGAGAATGAAGGGAAGCTAGACTTCCATAGAGCCTATAGCTAGTTTTAATAGAAGGAAGAGGAAACTATGATTTCCAAGAGAGCTTTTTAAAAAAGCTAAGTTTTGAGCACTAATCTCAAACCACAAAATCAGTATGTTTTAAACATAAAAGTCAATATATTTTTGGGAGTATTATTGAGCACCGATATGGGGGAGATTTGAGATAACTCACAGCCCCCATAAATCATGTAGCCACCATGGGTAGAAAAGGGTCATACTTTTTAGATGATTCTTTTTCACAATTTACTAGTGGATCCATTAGGCAGTTCAGGTCCTATACCTTTGGCCGGGTATAGGATGCGCTGGCAACGCGCAGTAGACCACTGTATCATCATTGTAGCTCTTAAGTAATGGTTGTTGGTTAGAGAATCTCACACACGTAAATGTATTTTTATATACATCAGTCATTGTATTTTTATACACAGCAGTATTGTATTTTATACACGTCTCAGACATTATTGTGTACTTATGTATATATATACTCAGAGGTTTAAGCATGTTTTCAGTCAGCATTTCTTTATATTGCATTTATTTTAACTGTGTATATTGAATGAGAGTTAGTACATCATGAGTTGAGCAGAGCCAAGGTAAGTATTCATTTTTACTCCCTTTCAAGCCTAAGTTTTGTTTAGCTTTCCAACTTGCATACTCGTACATTCATTGTACTGATGTCAGTTGTCCTGCATCATTTTATGATGCAGACGTAGGTAACCAGGATCAGCATGCGACATTTTGTTGATCCAGATTGAACTCCAGAGTCAGTGGTGAGCCTTCTTGCATTCCGGAGGACATCCATTTCTTTTGCTTTTAGTAGTTTAATTTTAGGATGTTGTGGGGTCTGTCCCAACATCCCTCTTCAGTTAGTTTTGAGGCTTCCTAGACACTAGTATTTCAGTTTAGAGTTTATTGTTGCTTATTGAGACTTGAGTGCCATCATGTCCAGATATTATATGAAGTATTTTTCTTTAAACATGTCTTATTTTTTGTTTTAGTTTAGTCTTCTGCTGAGTTAAGTTAGTCAGGTCAAGGGTTCGCTTTAAGGCCAGCAATGGTCTTCGAGTGCCGGTCCCGCCCAGGGTGTAGGCTCGGGGCGTGACACTAATTTTATGGAGAAACAAGATGCCATAATTAATATTTCAAATATGAGGGAGCAAGAGAACCATAAAACTAATGACATAATTCTGAATTCTCCAACAACCTATGCTAAAATTTCTGTTTTGGGGAAATTTAGAAAGAGTCGTCCGTGAATCAAAGTTTACCATTGATCATCCTTTGAAAATTCAGCAAATTACTTGAAAAGAGAAAGAAAACGTTGGAATTTTGGGCATAGGTAATTGCAAAATCATGTTATTAATCCTAAAGTTCTCTTTCTCCTTCCTACATGATTATTAATAATGACACCTTGTTTCTCCAAAAATTTAGGCATAGGGATCAAGTCATTTTAGGATTTCCTTGATTTCTCCATTCACTAGTACTAAAGTTACTTGTGCCTTCCTCCTCTACTAGCATGGAAATATTCTTTTATCCTATGGAAAAATATAAGACAATGAGTAGTTATCATCTTTAGGCAAAATGATAAATTATCTTGAAGAGTTCTTATCTATTGATGTAATTTATCAATATTCATGTCACTGTTTAGAGCTTCATCCATGTTTACCAAATGGATATAAACCCTAAACCCTAGTTTCTTGTTGGACACAAAAAAATCTAAATGGAAAAAGCTTTTTATCAATTCACATAGTGAAAGCTTTTTAGATTGGAATAGTTGAATTATATCTTGTTTATTCAATGTTGAATTTACCACGTACTCTAAGTCAGAAGGTCTTTTGGATCTATAAAAAAAACTTAAATTTGAAGACATAATATCAATTGATTTTCTATTAGATTAGATACAACAAATAAAATTGAAATGTTTTTTTTAAAGTGTGAATCTTTTAAAGGAAATAAAGTATTTGCAAGCGATAGTTCTTTAAAGAACAAAGGAATAAATTACTAGTACATCAACAAATAAAAAAAATAAATTTAAAAGAAAGAGCTTACAACTTGGTGATTCGTTGATTCAATTATGATGAATCCATGAGAAGGATTCTGTTGGAATTGAATTCCTTAAACGTCATCGCTATCAACGTTCTCTGCAATGTTGTGAATGCATTTTATGTTGGATGCAATAGTTTGAGTTGCGTTTATAATGGTTGAATGAGAGAGTTTGTTCAAATGTTTTTTTTATTTTTATAAAAAGGGCAAGCGATTAGGGTTTTCTAACATTTGATTAAAAAAACAATGTTAAAATTTGGTTTGCCCCTAAATAGAGTAGCAATATCAACTCATTTATAAACTCAACCCATTAAATTCATATTTTAATAAATTTGGTCACTTGTATTTCATTTGGGCAAAAATAAACTGCACTCTATAATTAATACATAAAAAGTTGGACAAATATAAGTCAAATATGTATATCCATATATGAACTCGTATTTGTAAATAGAAAAGATATATTTTCCTTAAAAATTTTATGAAAACATTTTCAAAATTCACGCAACGGATCCTAAATCAAACCCTCACATGATCCACCCACCCCTATCTGCTTACCTCACCTTACCCAACTCTATTACCCTCACCCCTCTCTGCCCCCCCCCCCCCCACTTGAGTTAGAGAACGGATCCTGTTAGAGTGAGGAGTTAGGTTCGGGATCGAGAATGATTTAGTTTTTTTATCTTTCTGATTCACTCTGTTCTTTTAGAAATGGATATAAAGTAAATTGCATTCTCTCATCACAAGCCTTGTTGAAATAAACCTTGGATCTTAAGGTACCAAGTTTCTTAAGCTACTTGCCATTATCGGCTCAAACTCCAATTTGGGTAAGACATCATCAAGTCATCTCAATTAATACTTCATTCATATATTACACTTAACTCATAACATGTTTTACGCAATAAGTTGTCAGCTAAACTTAAGAAAAGTAAGATATAACCTACCTCGAAACTGAACCTCAAAACCCCAAACTATCATAAGATAGTTTTTTGCAAATACGATAGGTCCTTTGCAAATGCAGTCCCCAAGAATTTCCTTTTCTACAAATGGGACCAAGTACCTGCAAACGCAAAGAAGGAATTTGTCTTGCGCTTGATACAACTCATAACAATTGTAAAAACATATCCAAACTTAGTCTCAACCCTCAAAAATTATTCGAAAACCTCTAAATATAAATTAGTGGTGCAAATTGATCATAAAACACATTTATACCTATTGACAATATCAAATCACTAGTTCAGGGTCATCTTGACTGAATATTAACCATGATCAAATTAAAACTTAAGAAAATAAAAAATATACCAAAGATTCAAAATGTCACTTAAAGACTCGAGAAGCATGTCGAACCTCCAACTACGCCATATATAACCCTCCAAATCTAGTAAAATTATTAAAATCCAAACTCAAATATTGACATTGGTCAAAATTTAAAGTTTTCACTTATAAAACTGAAATACCCAAAATCAATTTGTTTAATAAAAAATTAATGATGGTTTCCAGCAAAATGCACACCTTGACAGGACAAAGAAAATCTTATTTACTTAATTTTCTTTTCTTGTCCTTTTCTTTGATAAATTAAACCGCTTTTAAATCTTGTTGCAAGATAATTTCATTTTCATATTTTACCAATTAAGTCGAATTTATTATTTTGGTGGTTCCAAAATGATTTATTATTTTTCTTTTGTTGAATATTAAGTAAAAAAGAAAGAAAAAAATTATCCTGATATAAATAAAGAATTCTCTATATGGTTGCATTCCAAAAAAATAAGAAAAATCAACTATAATCTTGGGATTCATGAACTTGTTCATGAATGATATGTTTTTTCTATCCATTGACAAACATGGATAAAGCTCTAAATATTAACATGTATTAAAATTATTAGAATATTTCAAAATTATGTAATGTTATTCTTAAAGTACCACTATCAACATTCCTAGTAGTTTATCAATAGATACAAATTCTTCAAAATAACTTATTAGATTAACCTTACTAAAGAAGATGACTTCATTATCTTATTTTTTTAAAAAGGGAGAAAAGAATGTCTCCATGCTACAAGTGGAAGGAGGAACGAGCAAAATTATATTACAAAGGAACCCCAATTACCAACAAAAAGATTTGTTGGTAAATTGATCAAATTGGTTGGCAAATTGAGTAACCAACCAAATGTCAACTTATATTAATGTGTTGGTAAAAAGCTCGTCAGAAAATATTACCAACCGATATTAATTTGTTGGTAAACTTATTCATTATTCGATTCATACATTGGCGGGTAAAGTGCTCCCTAACAAAGGCAACTTTGTACCCAAGGTGAATACCTATCTGGTGACCTGATGGTTTTGGATGATCTCCTTAACACCTGCTCAGGTGTAACATGCTCCACTTCAGATTCTTCAGTAGGAGTTGGTTGAGTATCTGCTTCGACATCTCTGGGGTTACTATTCTCCAACTCAACCTCAACTCCCACTTGCTTTGTAATCTCTAGAACCTTCTACTCTCTGTCCTTGTACAGGACAGACTCATCAAATGTCACGTCACAATGTCTCAGGATCTTTCTGTTCTTGTCATCCCAAAACCTGTAACCAAACAAATCAGAACTATAGCCTATGAAGTAACACTTCACAGCCTTGGCATCAAGCTTGTCTCTCTTTTCTGGATCAACATGAACATAAGCAGTGCAACCAAAAGTCCTCAAGTGTGAGTACTTGAGTTCTTTTCCTGTCCACACCTCCTCTGGAATCTTGAACCCTAAAGGAACTGATGGTCCCCTGTTGATCAAGTATGCAGCTGTGCTCACAGCATCCGCCCAAAATGTTTTGGGCAGCCCACAGTGTATTCTCATACTCCTCGCACGCTCATTCAATGTTCTGTTCATCCTCTCAGCAATTCCATTCTGTCTTGCCTTACCAGGAACTGTTCTCATCAATCTGATTCCCTAAGCTGCACAGAATGCCTTGAACTCTGATTTGTCATACTCTCCTCCATTATCAGACCTTAGGCATTTGACTTTCAAACCGGTCTGATTCTCAACTTCAGCTTTCCACTTCTTGAAGGTTGCAAACAGATCTGACTTATGCTTCAAGAAGTAAACCCATACCTTCTTGCTAGAATCATCAATGAAGGTAACATAGAATCTGGATCCTCCAAGTGATGATACTGGAGATGGTCCCCAAACATCTGTATGGACCATTTCCAACTGCACTTTCTTTGGCTCTCTAGGAGTCTTTGTGAAGCTTACTCTTTTCTGTTTGCCCATAACACAGCTCTCGCAAAGACCCATATAAACAGACTTCAGGCCCTCTAATGCTCCTTTTGCAACCAGCATCTTCATTCCTTTAGCACTCATGTGTCCAAGTCTGTTGTGCCACAGACATGAACCGGAAGCACCTTCAGCAACAGTAGCCATGTTAATACACCCTACAGTGGTGTACAAGGTTCCAGATTTGGTGCCACGAGCTACTACCATAGCACCTTTCACAATCTTCCATGAACCTTTCCCAAACTCTGCTGCATATCCCGTGCTATCCAACTGACCAACAGAGCTTAGATTTTTTTGATCCCAGGAATATATCTGACATCCTCAAATGTCAACTGGTTTCCCGAGGTGGTCTTTATGCAAACATCCCCATTTCCTTCAATCTCTAAGGCTTTATTGTCAGCAAGATATACCTTTCCAAAATTTCCAAATTTGAAATTTTGGAACATCTCCTTGCTTGGAGACGAATGGAAGGATGCACCAGAATCCAAAATCCACGATTCAACCAGGCTGTTCACACTAAGGATTAGAGCATCCCCAATGTCCTCTGCTGAATTTACAGAATCATTGTCATCTCCAATTTTCTGATTCTGTTTCTTCTTTGGCTTTGTACAGCTCGTTCGAAAGTGCCCTTTTTCTCCACAGTTCCAATAAGTCACGTTTTATCTGTTCGAGGATTTTCCTCGATTCTTTGATTTTGATCGACCATGTTGATTTTGGCCTTTCGTCTTACTTCTCCCCCTTCGGTCAACGCTGAGAGCACTGCCGGATGAATCTCCCACTTCTCGTTTGCGAATACTTTCTCTAAGAACAACATCACGGATTTCATCAAGCTTTAGTTTCTCAGATCCACGGGAACTGCTAATCGCAGCAACAACAGTATCCCAAGACTCGGGTAGAGATGACATCAAAATCAATGCCTTAATTTCATCTTCGAAATTAATATCCACAGAATTGAGTTGACTCACAATCATATTGAACTCATTTATATGATCAGAAACAGATCCATTCTCAAACATCTGTAAATTGAACAATCTACGCATCAAATATACCTTGTTCATCGCCGATGGTTTTTCATACATGTTTGACAGTGCCTTCAACAGATCGAACGTAGTCTTCTCCTTCACGATGTTGAACGCCACGTTTCTTGACAAGGTCAACCGGATTAACCCTAGAGCCTGGCGATCCTTGAGATTCCACTTCTCCTCCGTCATGGATTCCGGCCTCACCCCGGTCAACGGTTCGTGAAGATTTTTCTGGTACAGATAATCTTCGATCTGCATCTTCCAGAAACTGAAATCGGATCCATCAAACTTCTCGATTCCAAGCTTCGAACTATCCATCTTCAATGATCGTGTTGAATCACCCGTGCTCCAATAGCAGTTGTTGGGATCGAATCCGCACACACACACACTTGTGAATAAAGAACACAAGAACTTTCGAGAGAAAGAGAGAAAGAGAGATAAACAAACAAATCTAAATGGAGCTTCATCCATGTTTACTAAATGGATAAAAACAACTGATTTTTTTTCTCTTTCTGTTTGCTCTTTTGTAATGGTCCTTTGGGTCATTTTCTCTATTTTGTGGATTTTCAACATTTGGAGCTTTTCTGTAGTGACCAAACGTCATTTATGGCTTGCTAGGACTGATAATTTGGCCACCTAATCCTTGAGATATTTGGATCGCTAGATCAACGATTACAGTGATTAAATACCTGATCTTCCTTTGTTGTTTTATTTTCCATTTGAGAGTGTTGAGAGCTAAGAGTAGCATGAGGGCATTGTTAAGGTCACTAATCACGCTCCTAAACCCATAAGTTAATATTTTAGTTGTTGAATTTATCTTAAAATGCATTTATCAAACTAGTTTCTTGCAGGACACAAACAAATCTAAATTGAAAAAGCTTTTATATCTGAATTGTCAAATCTAAATTGACAAAGCTAAAATGAAAAAGATCTTCAGCTCAAGAGGTAAGTCATACTATTTTTGTTATTTCTTTTTAGTTAGAATGGTTTGGGGATATATACCTTATCAAATGTGAATACTTAATCCTATAAAAATAATGAATTACTCATTACATAGTGTTTTAAATTTTTAGATTGGGATAGTTGAATTATATCTTATTTATTCAATGTTGAAATTAATACGTACTATAAGTTTGAAAATATTTTGGATCAATAAAAAAAAACTTAAATTTAAAGACATAATATCAATCGATTTTCTATTAGATTGGATATAACAAAAAAACTGAAATGGTTTTTCAAATTGTGAATCTTTTAAAGAAAACAAAGTATTTGCAAGAGATAGTTCTTTAAAGCACTAAAGAATAAATTACTAGTACATCATCAAATAAAAAAAATGAAAAGAAAAAACTTACAACTCGGTGATTCGCTGATTCAATTATGAAAAATCCATGAAAAGGATTTTGCTGGAACTGAATTCCTTAAACATCATTGCTATCAACGTTCTCTGCAATATTGTGAAAGCATTTTACGTCGGCCGCAATAGGTTGAGTTGTGTTTATAATGGCTGAATGATAGGTTGCTCAAATTTGGTTTGCCCCAAAATAGAGTTGACAGTTTTGGCCATATTTATAAAATCAGCCCACTAAATTCATATTTTAATAAATTGGGTCACTTATATTTCATTTGGGCAAAAATAAACTTCAGTCTATTATTAACACATAAAAATTTGGACAAATATAAGCAAAATATGGATATCTATATATGAAATCACATTTGTAAATAAAAGAGAATATATTCCTTAAAAATCTTATGACAACATATTCAAAATTCACGCAACGGATCCCAAATCAAACCTTCACATGATCCACCCACCCCGATCTGCTTACCCAACTCTATTACCCTCACCCTTCTCTACCCCACCCCACTTGAGTTAGGGATCAAATTCTGATAAAGTCTGGAGTTAGGTTTAGGATCGAGCATAACCTAATTTCTTATTTTTATGATCCACTATTTTCTTTTAGATATTGATATCAACGTAAATGATTTTTTCTTAACACAAGCCTTGTTGAAATAAACCTAGGATCTTAAGGTATCAGGTTCCTTAAGCTACATTCCATTATCGGCTCAATCTCCAATTTGGGTAGCACAATATCATCAAGTCATCTCAATTAATACTTTATTCAGACATAACACTTTACTCATAATATGCTTTACTCAATAATTAAGTTGTTATTCAAGCTAAATCTAAGAAAAGTAAAATACAACTTACCTCGGAATTGAACCACAAAGCCTCAAACTATCATAATATATTTTTTTACGAACACGATAGGCCCTTTGAGAATGTAGTCCCCAAGAATTTTATCTACAAAAGATTCAAAATATCACTGAAAGACTCAAAAATCACATCGAACCTACAACTACGTCATATATAACTCTTCAGATCTAGTGGAATCATTAAAACTTGGATTCAACCTTGTCAAACTCAAATATTGACATTGGTTAAAATTTCAAGTTCACTTTTCAAACTGAAATACATCCTCAAAACATAATCGATCACCTCAAAAATTGTGCCACTTATTCCCAAGTTATAAACAACTAACCACAACTATGAAGATGGTTTAATAGGGGAAAAGAAGTTAAAATCACAAAACAACCTTGAGGGTCACTATGTGTTGTTATTCCTCTTGTATATGTTGTTTCAATTTTGTTAAAATATAGTTTAGTAATTTCATGTGTGTATATAGAGAGAGAGATGAAAAAATCCAAAGTCGATTTGCTTTATCAGAAATTAATAATGTTTCCACCAAAACACACATCTAGACACAAGAAAGAAAATCATATTTACTTTATTTTCTTGTCCTTCCCTTTGATCAATTAAACTGCTTTTAAATCTTGTTGCATAGATGATTTCGTTTTCATATTTTGCCAATTGAGGTTTTTTTTAATTATTTAAGTGGTTCCAAAATGTTTTGATTATTTTTCTTTTGTTGAAAATTAAGTAAAAAGAAAGAAAAAAAATTATCATGATAAAATAAAGAATTTTCTTTAGATCGCATACCAAAGAATAAAATAATAAATTCAACTATACTCTTATTCATGGAGGGTTTTTTTTCTCTATCCATTGAGAAAAATGGATGAAGCTCCAAACAGTAACATGAAAATTGATAATCAAGGTCTTAGTTCTTGTATTACACTTCACTAGAAAATACTTCTACAAATAATCATCAAAATTGTGAGAATATTTCAGAATTAACTAATTAAGATGATCAGTTGGCTTTATAAATATCTTTCCAAACATGAAAAGTTTTGCATAGGTGGATAATTGAATTTAGGGTTTTGTTGCTCATTCCAAGTATTTTAAAAAATATTCAAAGGGTGATAATGAAAAACGTTGATTTCATGGTCGACTTCCATTTTAATTTTCCAAAAATGGAATTTCGTGCATAAATCATTGTAGGATAATGTTATTAGTTATACGATTCTCTTTCTCCATCCAACTTGAATTATTAATAATGCCACATTGTTTCTTCATAAATTTAGGCATAGGGAATAAGTCATAAATTTAGGCATAGGGATTAAGTCATTAATTTAGAACAAGTACTAAATTTACTTGTTCCTCTTTCATGTTGTAGAATGGAAATATTCTATTCTCCAATGGAAAAATATAAGAGAATGAGTAATCATCATCTTTAAATGATACATTATCTTGATGAGTTGCTGTATATTGATGAGTTGCTAGGGATATTGACGAAAATTTTTATTATGAATAAGGCATAAATATAATGTGGTGGACAAAACTTGTATGAGGCTCCATTTATTCTAGAGAAATTTTTCAATATGTCAGTATTTGAGCATTTAATAGGATTCATTAACCATATTTTGAATATTTATATAAAATGTCAATATTTTAGTTTGTTATGTATCTAACACACACAATATGTTAGTTTTTTTTTTGATAATTTGCTAATTTCCCCTAAATACACCGTACATGATATAAAGATACTTGTGTGTGTGTCTGTGAGTGCGCGCGTGTGCACGTGCATGTGCGTGTGCGTGTGTTGTGTGTATGCGTACGCACGCGCGTGTGCGAGCGTGTGTGCGTGTGTGTGTTTGTAACAAATTTTAAAGTGACATTAAGTAAATTACAATCACAATAAATTATGAAGAAACATGAATTTTATTGATGAACATTGGCAGGTACAATTATGTTGATCCCTTGATTCTTCTCTCATAAGATATTTATCCATAATTTGAGTGTCGTTTGTGGCATATTTGTCGATTTAAGATGATTTGGACTTGATCTACAGAATTTGAGGGTCGTTAGTGACGTATTTATCAAACTATGATGATTTGGACTTGATTCTCAAACTAGGATGGTTTAAACTTGATATTCATAATTCAAAGGCCCTTAGTGGCATATTTTTCGAATTAAGATGATTTGAATTTGATATCGTTATAATCTTTCATGAGTTTGTGAAATATTTAAGATATTTGAGATGTCTCTATGGAATATTTGAGATGCCTTTTCAAAGGAACATAGTACCCTTTATATAGTGGTACTGAAGTAGGATTTAGGGTTGAGTATCCTCCTAGACTTCTAATCAGAATTAAACACACCTTGTAGAATTCCAACTCGAATTGAACACGTATTGTAGAATCCAAAACTAACTTTCAATGTATACAATATATATAAGCCAACAACAAAAAGGACTAATACTGCATACTTAATTGTAAAATATGTTATGTGAGTTGTACTATTTATATTTTATCCACATTCACGTTTATTTTACCTTATTAATATTTAGGAATCAATTCTTATAGTGTTAGGAGAACCATATTGATAGAAAATGTATTTAACTATCATCTTTAATTATTTCCCCAAATTATTTCTTGAATGAGTGTGAACTGACACATGTCTAATATTGATATCAATGACTTGGGTTTAATTAATTGAGGGCTATAACAATAATTTATGTAGAGCGGGAAGATAAGCAATTAATATAGGGCTATAACAATAATCAATTGTGGCTATTTTTCAAATAAATCGGCTACAATTGCAATTCAAAATTAGGCCATAAATAAAGCAAACAAACTAACAATCGAAATCTCTCATAACCATCTAATCCATGTGTGCTAATGCTACAAAGAAAAGCATATGAATTGTGTTTCTTCACCCTAAATTTAACTCAGCCAAACCCATCCAATAGATATAATACAATTAACCTTTTGTATTAAACGCACGATTACCAGTCAAACCAATAATTAAGTTCTGGATACCATATGGTTATTCCTTTTTTTAAAAAGAGTTGGTCAGACCTCTTGTTAGGGATGACAATGGGGCGGGGCGGGGCGGATGAATTTAAGGTTATGTGGGGCGGGTCGGATGCGGGACGGGTTAAAGTGTTTTTTTTACCTAATGTAGGGCGGGGCGGGTTGAGGGTTTATGTGATTTTTTGTGGGTTTAAACTTAATTTTAAATTTTTACATGTTGTAGAGTGATGACACATTATTTATTAAGATAATTTAATTAAAACTACTAAAATATTCAAGATAATAAATGAAAATGGTTCAATAAAAATAATATAATTTCTTGCATGTTTCCCAATTGACTCTAAAAATAAAATTTTAAGTCCCTATCCTATTAAATTAATACAAATTAATGAAAAAATGAATTTATTTTTATGAATTTTATTTTTAGTATCATAAGTACATAACTAGAAAAAGAAAATATTAAAAATATTATGCGGGACAAGTTCACGCGGGGCGGCTCTATGCGGGGTAGGGCGGGGTGAAAATGAAATATGTTGCTATGCGGGATGGGAAAGATTACAAATTTTGCGGGTTAAGATCAACCCGTACCGCCCCCGCCCTACACCGCCCCATTGCCATCCCTACCTCTTGTTCTCTATTTTATATAAAGAAGAGAGAACTCTCTAAGCATTTCGGTAAGGCGCAAAGAAGGTATCTTTTGAACTTCTCCATTTTTACCAAAAATATTTCTTTCTTGTTCTATTTAAAATTTATTTATTTATTTTTCAGATTTTGACAAATTCTCAACGGATTCTCTGCGTGCGTGCTGATAGGATTGAAGAACAAACAAATGGGAGGCAGTGACAATATGTCTACTCCAACAACTAAGATTAAACAAAAGAAAAATCCTCTCGAAAGAGTACCAACTTCAAAGCCCCCTTTTACAATTGGTGATATCAAGAAGGTTATCCCTCCTCACTGTTTTCAACCATCACTCGTTCGCTCCTTCTCCTATCTTATTCAGGATCTCATGCTTGTCTCCGCATCTTATTATATTGCCTCCACTTACTTCCACATCCTTCCATCCATGTATTATCACCTAGCATGGCCTATTTACTGGATCGTTGTAGGTTGTGTTTGCACCGGAACATGGTTCATTGCCCATGAATGCAGCCACAATGCCTTCAGTAAATATAAGTCGATAAATGACACTATTGGCTTTATCATCCACTCTGCATTTTTAACACCTTACTTTTCATGGAAATATATTCATCATCGTCACCACTCCAACACTAATTCCCTCGAGTATGATGAACTTTATGTGCCCAAGTTTAAAACCAAACTATGATGGTACACCAAATTATACATGAATAATCCATTAGGACGATTATTCATGCTTGCCTTCGGTCTCACTATTGGCTTACCTTTGTACTATGCCATAAATCTAACCGGTAGACCTTATGATCGTTTTGCAAGTCATTATCATCCATATAGCCCTACTTACAATGACCGCGAGAGACTACAAATTTACATCTCAGATGTAAGTGTGGTTGCAACTATTTATGTATTGTATCGCGTTGCTCTAACACAAGGGCTAACATGAGTGATATGCATCTATGGGATGCCCCTCCTAATTGTGAATGGTTTTGTAGTGTTAATAGCTTTCTTACACCACACTCACCCTTCATTGCCACATTATGATTCATCAAAGTGGGATTGGCTAAGAGGAGCTCTAGCTACGGTAGATAGAGACTATGGTGTGTTAAATAAAGTGTTCCATAATATTACAGATACACATGTTTTGCATCATTTAATCTCAAACATACCACATTATCATGCAATGGAGGCAACTAAAGCTATAAGGCCATTACTTGGAGAATACTACCAATTTGATGGAACTCCATTTTACAAAGCAATATGGAGGGATTTCAAGTGCATTTACGTCGAGAAAGATGAATCATCTATGGACAAGGGTATTTTTTGGTATAAAAACTTCTGACCTAAGTACGTACATGGCATTCAGTATTGTACATGGTAATAAGTATGTTTGATTGTATGCATTTTCATAAATAAAACGGAAAATGCACAAGTACCCCCTAGACTATGACCAAAATTTCATAGACACACCTTAACTAAACTTGGGTCCTATTACCCCCTGAACTTTTTTTTTTGTAATTTGATACACCTTTTGTCTTACGTGGGAGATATTTTGATGTCACGTAAGCCAAAAAAGTGCACAAAATTACAAAATATAAGTTCAATGGGTGTAATAGGAGGACCTTAGAATAGTTAAGGTGTGTCTCTGAGATTTCGGTCATAGTCTAGGGGGTACTTGTGCATTTTCCCTAAATAATTATTAAAATACTATATTTGTATTGTTACGTCTTTAATTTTATGTAAATACATTGTGAAGAATCACTACGTTGAGCTAGTCCCAACTAATAGAGTTTCGAGTTTCACTAAATGTCTCTTTTGTTATACTGATTTATGAATATAGAAGTATATTTAAATACAATACACATAGAAGTATTTCATCAAACAACTTGATAAAAAGTTTTAACATTATAAATGACAAAACTGGCATAGAACAACACAGGTTGATTTTGACCTCTCTTTTAGTAATGCTGTTGAAAATGAAGGAAGCTAATGACAGGAACCAAGTCCAAGGTACCAGTCCAACCGATGTGTGTTCAGAGTTTTAGAGTCACGCTAGGACTAGGCTACTAAATCCTAACATATATATGTATGACTAAGTTGGTGTATCATGTATGGAGCTAAAGTCGACTAGGATAAGCTATTGTAGTTATAGTACTAGTAGTGACCTATACTACTCATGTAAATTAGATGTTTGTGTTATAGTAAGACTCTAAGTATAACTAGTTTAGGACTCTTCTTTTTATATAAAAAGCTTCTACTCAACATGTTTAATTATTAATATGATCCTTGATTTCTCTAATCCATGAGATTTCTAGAATACTACATTAATATTTCTACCAGTTCATCATAATTGTCACATCCCAAGAGTACACCCTAGAAGATATGACACTCTCGGAGTGCGACGTGGCGTACTTGACCTCTCGGAGGTCTTGTACAAGCCCTTAGAAATTATTCATTGCGTACATGTATGAAGTAGTGCGGAATTAATTAAAAAAATTCACACGAAAACATCTTAAAATATCTTTCATATAAAAAAAATAGAAAACTCTAAGTATCATTATATGTCATCCTTAGACTTTAAGAAATACTTGAGGCACGACCCATACAATCGAAATATAACAATCTAATATATCTTACAATACTTTGAAATAAAGAAGTCTAAAGACGATTATTCTCTCGAGTCAAGTGAGGACATACTTCAACTGTGCTTGAACGATAACTAGATACCAAGCTTGATCCAAGATACCTCTCACCTGCTAACCACACCTTTAGATAAACAAAAATATGGAATTAGTACAAACACATATACTAAATATGACTTAATGCATAAAATCATGAGAAACAAACATTTATAAGAAACATGCTCTTTTTTATTAAAACTTCATAGTATAAGCATAAGAATCACATTTAAACAACAAACAACACCATTAGAAGACATTACAAATTATAGCCACATTACATGAAGGTTATAGTAACATTACAGTGAGCTCACAGTGACTTCACTCTAAGTTCATCTAAAATTCACATATCATAATATAGCATTAAAATACATCCAAAACACATAAATATGAGATCATCATACCAAAGGTGATTCTAAGACTCACTTGAGTGAGTTATGAAGCGACCCCCCATACACACCCTTCACACACACCTAAGAGATCCTTTAGAGTACCTAGGATAAGGTCATTCTCACTTCATACAATAATATATATATAATATGACATTCTCCTCCCCAAAGTTTATAAAAAGACTTACTTAAGTAATTCAAGAAGAGAACGCCCATACACCCTCTCCAAGATTACCTAAATAATCTTTAAGACTTCCTAAGTTTAGATCATATCTATTTATCAACCAACTTTCCTATCTAGAGTCATTCTTAAGACTTCCCTAAGTAAGACATGAAGAGACCATCCTTTACGCCCCCTTCACACCTTAACTAGGCAACCCTTAAACAAGTACTTATTCATTTACATGCTTTCTAACTTAAGTCATTATCTTCATTAGTTCATTTAAGAGACATTCAACATATAAGGACATTCAAGTAATGGTCTTAGAGAAGACCTAGGGACTCACTCACTAATATCTTCAAAGCCTAATCGTGCAATGTCTAGATAGTGTCCCATACCACCACCTAAACTTCATAGAACTTCTCTATCAATAGTAGGTATCCCATATGATGAGAATAGGCAATAACCTACATAGACCATACTAGCTATGCATGGAATCTGGAGTCATGAACCTATTTCGATGGAGGTTTGTTCTACGGGTCAATGGTAGAACTAGGACACATCTCATGTCGGCACATGGTTAAGGAATATGAAGGGTTTCTTTGCTCTCTAATGTCATCTTATATAGAGCAATTTCCAAAACCATACTCGGTCGGTGCTAGCATTTGTTCTCAAAGAGTATTTCACATAAAGGATCACATGAAGAGGTTTCATATCTAGTTCATAACTCAATCACATTTCACCTTACCAAAGAGGGTCCACTAAGGCTACCTACAATGGCTAAGAGGATAGCTCAATGACTTTCCTAAGGATGATTTCATGCCGTTCCAGCCAACCAACCTTAAGTCCACCATTCACACAAGAAGGATACCATTACGCCTTTCAACTTCAAGGATATCATAACCTTACATCTAGGATGAAGGTTCCACATAAAGGACTTTATTATCTATGTTCAAGGTCACATGTCAATCACACATACAATACTAAGGAGCTTTAGCATACTAAGTCAAGACATCATATTCATATTATACATATATCAAGTAAGGGACACAAGTCTACCAAAACAAGACACACACATACTTCACCATACCATACACATAGCATACTATTCTAGAGCACCTAGAGACAACCAAGTCAACTATAGGTCACCCTATACACTACTATAGAACCATCAATATAACCATCATAAGACTCATACAACCAAGTAGGAAGAATCATGCATCAACACTAAGACTACACACGTAAAGTCATAGTCATAGTCTAGCATGATCACCTAATGTCAATAGAAGAAGACATACTCTCACATTACTCACATGTAGATAGATATCATACTTCACATAAATCAACTACTCAAACCATCATAATACATCAAGTAATGCCGACAAGGCTATGATCATCATAGTGCATAAAGTAACGCCTACGAGGCCACATCATTCACAAGTAAAGAACATAACACCGCCACCATAAGTGGACCATACCAATCATAACATAATTCAAGACCTGAATTACATAATATAAAGAGAATTAGGGCAGCGTACCACCAATCTACTCTCACCACTTCAATCCATAGCTAAATCATCCAAGACAATACTCAAAGGCCCTTACCCATGGCCATGATCACCAATTCAACTCAATACTTACAACATACAATGAATCAAAGATAATTCAACATGTATTTATGAATTTAGGGCATCATAATAACAATTATAACATGATTCTAGCATAATTCAATAACCCTAATCAAACTACATAAGAATTCAATAGCATTAAGACATAATCAAGTCACCCACAAAGTAGTCAAAAAACTAGGGTTCACGATTACATGGGTTGATAGAGTAATTAGGTTAAAATCATCTAATTAACATCAATTCAATCAATATATAATGATTCAAAACGTTTTATGCAAAAACCCATGGATAGATATCAAAATTGGACAAGTTTATCTATGAAAGACTTTGGAAATCACTTTGAAGTTTGTCTCCTTGAAGAAAAGAGTTTTAAGGATGAAGAACCATACCTCAATTGATGCTATACCATGAATTTGATGAATAATTGATGAATAATCACCAACCAATCTTCAATCCAAGCTCTATCTTTAGTTTTGACTTCAATGGAGTTCTAGAGAGTTTCTTAGAGAATTTGAGTTTTGATTTGAAATAATGAATTTATCTAGGTGTTTTGGACTTATAAACCCACTTAAAATACCTATAATACCCTTAGAAAACCTCCCAAACATTTATTTGTACGTGGGGTGAATTGGTATTTAACAGTGAGTCTGCCAAATTGAAGACCACCATCGACGGGGCATAGGTCCACAAACGGACCGTCCTAGATGCCCGTCGATTGGGACAGAGCCTGGAAAAATGGGAGCTTAGCTCCATAGGATAAGCCACCATCGATGCCACCACCTACGGGGCGTCGACCAGCCTACTGGGCATCGATTACCCTCCGTATGTGGGACTGCCTTAGGCAGTTTTGGCTTAAATGATGGGTCCTTCCTCAAGGACCATTGATTGGTCATTTGGGATGTTTTCCCGGACGTTTCCAATCCGAATATGTTTGTATATGAGTTTAGGACCTCTCATATCAATTTCATCTAAAACGAACAAGTAAAACTCGACGAAACACACTAAGACACACAATGTCGTTTCAAGGCAAATCTTTCGAATGTCATAGACGTTTGACCTCCTAACTTCATGAAACTTTAACCACTGCCTCCTAACCTTATTTTAACTCATCTTAGGACTTCAAAACATCAAGACACAAGCGTTAGGCTCTAGTTTTATCTAATTCGTTTTAGAGGTATTACAATAATAGATACGAATTCTTCAAAATAACTTTTCAAATTATCCTTGATAAAGACGATGACTATTCATTATATTATATTTTTTTTCATGGGAGAAAAGATTGTTTTATTGCCACAAGAGGAAGAAGGAACAAGCAAAATTAGTACTAGTAAAGATCTGGGAGAAATCAAGAAAACATTAAAATCAATGACTTGATCCCTATGCCTAATATTATGGAGAAACAAGATGAAATTATTAATATTTCAAGTATGAGGGAGCAAGAGAACCATAAAACCAATGACATGATTTTGAATTCTCCAATAACCTATTCTAAAAATTCATGTTTTGGGAAAATTAGAAAGGGAGTCGTCCATAAAAGCAAAGTAGATCATTCATCATCCTTTGAAAATTTAGAAAAAACACGGAAAGAGAAAGAAAGCATTGAATCCAATGACCCATTTATGCCAAAAATTCCATGTTGGAAAGAGATTCCATGAAGTCAATTGATCACTCAAGTTTTCGAATAAAGAAAAAAAATTCATAAAACCAATGCCATGATCCTCAATCAAGACTCGATTGAGGATAAGGGCATTGGTGTTTAAAAGTTTTTGCTATATCAATAAACTAAGATGATCAATTAGCTTTATGGAATACCTTTCCAAACATGAAAATTTTGGCATAGGTGGATCATTGGATTTAGGGTTTTGTTACTCATTCAAAGTACATTTTAAAATTTCCAAAAAGATGATCAATGAAAAACTTTGATTTCATGGACGATTACGATTCTAATTTTCCAAATACTAGAATTTCGGGCATAGGTAGTTGGAAAATCATGTTATTAATTCTAGGGTCTCGTTCTCCCTCCTACTTGAATTATTAATAATGCCACCTTGGTTCTCCATAAATTTAGGCATAGGTATTAAGTCATTGATTTTAGGATTTTTTTTCTTGATTTCTCGCTTTACTAGTACTAAATTTACTTGTTCCTCCTTCCGGTTGTAACATGGAAACATTATTTCCGCCCATGGAAAAAATATAAAAAAATGAGTAGTCATCATCTTAATTATGGGTAATCTTTTAAGTTATCTTGAAGAGTTCTTATCGATTGATGAAGTATTCTCAAAATTTCGATGATAATTTGGAGAAGCATTTTCTATTGAAGTGTTAGAAATAATATTCAGGTTTGTAGACTGCTTTTGAAAGAAATAAAAATATATTTGACTAGTCTACACCTTTACAAAAATAAAAACCCCATGGTATTTACAAGAATTAAAACCTTGATTATTAATATTCATGTCACTATTTGGAGCTTCATCCATGTTTTCCATGGATATAAAAAAATGTTTCTTTCTTGAAAAAATAGCACAGTCAGACAACCTATAGACTTTAATGGCAATAAATAGCTCACTTTTTGAATTTTACACCGTTCAAAAAGAATATTCTGAAAGGCTATAATTTTCAGGAACAACAATGACTACTTTGGAAGGTTTCAAACTTTCATGAATAGTCGAGTAGTTTCTGAAAGGTTGCAAACTTTCGGAAATAGTGTTTCTTGCCTATAAAAACCTGTTATTCCTCAGAATTTTCACTTACAAAATTTCTAAACTTTTTCTTCTTCTTCTGCACAATTAAATATTTGATTACTTTACTGTCGTTGAGTAGTGGCTCGTTGACCCCATTGTTTTGGGTATAAACCAGTGAATAAAATCGTTCTATCTTAAGAGGATCTATTCCATTTAAAACTTGGGATACTAGAGGGGGGTAATTTCCTTAAGGAAACACTGTGCATTCAGTGGGCTCAATTTTCTTTCCTTTCTGTTTTCATACAATTGTTACAGATTCTGGTATGTTTTAACGTTATTAATTTACAATTGTAGTTTTGCTATTTCTTTAAAGTTTTGTTGTCGTTAGTATAGGTTTTAAATAAAGATTGTCTAACACAGTTTCATTAGCAGGTCTTGACTCCTGCAGAAAGGTCGTTGTTCCTGCAAGTTCGTGCTTGCAGGGACAAGTCCTCTCTCGCAGTGATTAAATCACTGCTATTCCTTCATTATTTTATTTTCCGTTGAGAGCTATTTTTGTAACGGCCTGTATTTTGTATGTGGTAGTTCTATTCATGTTATACTTGACATAGACTTATAGTGTAGGTAAGGGATCATGTTTCTTATATGATTAGTGTTGGTTTAAACTAGCTCGGAAGGTGATGTAATGCCTTGCACGTTTCAGCATATGTATTGCAAGTTAACTCCGATGGAAAGTATTTAAGTAATTATAGTAAGGTGTAATTGAGCTAGCTGCTGCATCACCTACTTGAGCTATATTATAGTTAAAGGGGCCAAGTTTGATTGACCAAATTTAGTCTTATATTTAGGGGCTCATTTGAAGCCCAAACCTATTAAAGAAAATTGTGAATGAAAGAAAGCCCAGCAGCCAAATCTGCCAATTGGCCCATTATGGATAAAGCCCAAGTGAAACTAGGTAAGTGCATCACCTCTTAAGATTTGTTTTACCATGTTATTGGGCCAAGTGTGTACCACCTACTTGCATTAATCTGTCCCAAGTTGAATATAAGGACAAAGGGAAAATGGACAACCAAGGTCCAATAATCTTGAGTCCAAAAAGGCCCAAGTTAAAAGGACAAGCAGGTGGGACACCTACTTGACATTATATGGCCCAAAATTGGTCAAGAATGTCGGCCATAACACCTCCTTTTTCAAAGAATAAGGATCAAGTCTATTTTCTCCATTTTGAACTTGCAAAATTTCAGATTTCCTTAAGTTTCTTTCTTGGTCTCTCTTGGCTTCAATAAGCAGCCCTAAAACACCTTAGGGTTCTTGAGTGTTGTCTCATTTTTCAAGTAAGAGTTTGAATTCTTGAAGTACAAGTTTAGAGGATAAATTTCCAGAATTAAGGTAAGACTTCAACCCATTTGTTTTCCTCTCTTTGATCATGTTTGGAGTGGAGAATTTTGTATATATTTATCAAGAATTTATGGATTGTGATAGATCTTTGAGTCAATATTCTCCTATTATGCTGAAAGATTTGAGATTGATAGTGGCTGCCTTATGAATATTGTTGTTGAGGGCAGTTTGGGTATCTCGAAAGATGATGTATGAAGTTGTATTAATGTGTAGAGGAACGGTGTGGTGGTTCACCATTTATGTAAGGGTTGTATGGGCCTGATTTCCATCAAAATTTTAGCTACTGTTTTCGAGGACCTTATTGTGATTAGCTGCTGATGTTAGCTTAATCATGATTTATGTTGTAGATTAGCACCCAAAAAGGAAGGCTGAATCGTGATAGTAGTTGTAAGACCTCGAAAATGAGATAAGGTGTCTAGACCTAATATGTTCGTCTTATCGTTATAAGGTCCTAAAATGCCTTATTATGTCATATAGAGTCAGTGTACAAAGTTTGAGGTGATTTGGAAGTCGAACGTCAAGGGACGTCCAAGACGTTCGACGAATAGTCGCTAATGTGCCTCATGTGTGTATGCATGCCTAAATTGTGTGAACTGAGTCAAATAAGTCTTGAAATGGTGTTAAATGATGTTTAATGTTATTGTATGAAGTTTCGTAAAGTTTGGAGGTCAAACGCCCAAGAACGTCCAAGACGTTCGAAAGATAGACCCTAAGACGTTCATCGTATGACATGTTGGGGTCAAGGCTATTTGGACGTCTTGTAGGTGTTTGTTTTGGATGAAACTTATGTGGTAGGTCTATAACATGTTAAGGTTTGTAATCGCGTTGGAAACATCCGGGTACGACTTCTAAAGGGCCCCACAAGAGGCCCCAAAAGAAGGACCCCAAGGCTGCCAATACACTGCCTGGGCAGTGTCCTTGACGGACCCAATGACGGACCGTTGGGCCTCCAACGGACCGTCAAGCAGGTCCCTTCGAAGGAGGGTATCCTTGGGCAGGTTGTGAGCCAAGAAATTGGCTAAGTCATGGGCGACGGAGGGCATGACGCCCCATCAAGCCCATGACGCCCCGTCAAGGCATGCGTCGCGGGTGGCCTGCTAGTTAGCTGCCTGCGTGCTGCCTCTTAAAGGGGTGAATGGTAAATTCACCCCACATCCTAACCTGACTATAATAGGTTTAATTAAGTGATTTTAGGTATATATAAGCCATCCAAAACGTGATTTACCCATTCTCAAATCCCCTCACTCAAATTGAACCCTTCCTCTCCAAAAATATTCTCTCTAGAAACCCCCATGGTTTTTGAAGCTCAAGAACAGCTTGTAGAAGGGATTCTCATGGGTTCTTCATCAAGTTTTATGGGTCTTCATGAAGATTAAGGTATGGTGATCCTTCATCTCTAAGTAACCTTTCACTTGGAGAGTTCTTTTCAATGTTTTTCAAAGAAATCTTATGAACAAGTTTCCAATCTTTCAATCTAGCCATGGGTTCTTTCTCAAAACGTTTCTAAAGATTAAATCATGATGAATTAGTATTAATATGATGATTTGAATGTGATTTCACTTCAATTGCATGATGAACCCATGTTCCTTCCAAAAATGGTTTAGCTCTTGAAAGGGTTTTATGATTTCGGCTTGTTCTTGATGAATTGGTGATTCTTTTATGTTGAATTGCTTGTGGTTATTGTTATTTACATTAATTGATGTTGAATTAATGACGATCAGTTCATGATGATAAATATATGAAGTTTTGAGCATGGATAGCCTATGTTTCTACATGTTGTCTTGAAGTCGATTGTGAGATCGGTTGAGTAGACTTTTGATTATGTATGAACTGCTTTAGCTACTGTTTTAGGGTGATGTAATGGATGAATTTGATAGGTATAAATCCTTAATGATCTAATTAAGAAGGGCTTGCATGAATTGGTATAGATTCTTTAGGTTATGAAGTCAAGAAGCTAAGTATGTGATGGATCTTGAATTGTGATTATATGATGCATGACTTAGTCTTGATTTCTTACCTAATTAGCTACTGCCTTAGAATCATATATGTATGAACTATGATCTAAAAATCAAAGTAAGGGAAGTTAGCTAATGATCAATGTTATCCTACTTTCCTAGTATGTTGAGATGTTGTATTACGTTATGGTATAATCTAGTAGCGGCTTGTACATGGTTTATTATATACTTAAAGTACATTTAGCTACTGCCATATATGTATTTTATTGATGAATAAGGTGTATTGATCAATGATGATCAAAGGGTGAGAAATTGGTAAGAATGCTTATTCTCTTTACTCTTCTACTTCTCTATTCCTTATAGTAATGTTGATGAAGCCTTGTATGGCATTGTGTGGTATGGTCCACTTATGGTGGCGGTGTTTACTTTATTTTCATTATATATGTGTTCACCATGGCCATGAAGGCAAATTGATGAACTTATGAACATGTGCCTAAAATGATACTATGAGAAGCTTATGCCTACTTTCCTATTCTAGTTGTGAATTAGGTAGTGTGGCTATTGTATGAGCATGTATATAATCATGTTAGGGTATTGTATAGGTGCTGCCATTGATGTGTTAAAATGGTTAATAGCCTCTACCCATGTATTCCTTATATGAAAGTGTAAATAGCTAAAGTTAGGAGTATTGATTTCATGGTATATATTGCCTTGTCTCCTATGCTATTATGTGTTGTGTGCTATGTGCTTGAAAGTATAATGTGGTCTAATAGTGTGGCTGACTTAAGATGATATTGCTAGCCATGATGTGATCATATTGGTCAATGTACACACACTCTCACTTACATGCATATTTCAAGTAGTATGAGTCACTGGGTCTAAATGAAAGGTAGTTCTCATATTCACTAGTGTTTACTACTATGCATATTAAGGTGATGCTTATGAATGTATGATTCCCTTACTAGGATGACTTGATAGGTGTACTAGTATGGACAAGGGTATGGGACTTTGTCTATGCATTGCACATGTATATCTTGATAGGATAGTTCCTAGGTTTGGTTCTTATGCATATGAAGGATGATTATATGAACATGTTATGAATATGATATGATGAAGTATGAATGTGTATAGTGTCTTAGTAGGTTTATATGAAAGGATTGCTCATATAGTTACCTATAGACTTATGCATTGATATATGAACATGTGTGACTTGATGTGTTATGTGAAAGGTTTGCTCACATCTATATATACACTCACACACATGGATGATCTAGTTAGGGAGAAGAGGTCCAACTAGGAGGGCCCAAGAATACTCCAAAACTAGATAGGTGCTTGAATATGCTATAAGCATATGAATGATGAATATCCTAAGACTATGTTTTATAAACAAATTGTAATAAAGGATTTCAATAAAGGGAACTTAGCCTAGCACCGAGTGAACTTGACATTGAGAGGTGTTGACTTCCCTTAGAGGAATATTTCACCATTTGTCCCTTATAGAGTGTTGACTTCCCTTAGAGGAATAATCACCTATGGACCTATGTATGGTGTCGACTTCCCTTAGAGGAATATTTCACCATTTGTCCCTTATAGAGTGTTGACTTCCCTTAGAGGAATAATCACCTATGGACCTACATATGGTGTTGACTTCCCTTAGAGGAATACTCACCTATGTACTTACATGAAGTGTTGACTTTCCTTGAGGAATATTCACTCATGTTATCTCATGAGGTGAGGCCCCATTACCAAATGGTATATAGAGGGAATACCTATCTCTTAGTTCCATAAACTATGCTTGCCACATAGGATCTAGCAAAGTGAATTCACTTGATATGCTAGCATGTATGTTAATGTTCTACCTTGGCTAGGTAGTAACACCTTCCTTTGGTGTAAGGCTCTACAACACCAAATTCCATGATTAGCACCCATGGTCTTAGTGTCGGTTAAGGCTATGGTTTCCCTAAAGGTAAAATGGACAATGGAAGTAATTGAATAGGATCCTAACTAGGAGGACTTAAGGTAAGTTACTTAGGATAGATGGAAGTAATGAACCCATCTAGACATTGCACAAGTGACTCCTTAGGAAGTCTTAGGAAGGTTCTCTAATGCATATGATTATGTATGTGTCCTTTATGTATGATATTGTAGTCTTGGTTTGACTATGTTTATGTTATACTATACTTCTATGATGGCATGAGTTGTCTTGTGTAGACGCTATGTATGGTTTTCTATTGTGTTCCTAAGGTGATGCATTGCACCAAGTATCCCTAAAGGATTACTTAGGAGATTAATGAATTGAAAGAAAGAGTTAAATGCTAAGAAGGGTGAGTTCACTATAAAGTGACCTTTATGTGCACTTATATTCTATATGTGCTTTCATATGATGATTGGCCTTTGATTGTGTTTCTATGACGTATGTGGATGATATAAATGATGTTAACAAAGGTTTTATGATGATTTACTCAAAATGGCATGAAGTATGATTTCAAGGAAATGTCCCTTTTAAATGCATGTTTTCGCATGGTTGCCATACTTAGTACATTCTTGTGCTAATCCCATTCTTCTTTACTTTTTACACAAAGTGTAGGTTATGGAAGGCTTAAAGGAGATCTTTGATCGAGAAGCTTGATAGGTGTTTTCTCAAGCTCAAGGAAAGGAAATCCTTAAGTTCAAGGATGTCCTACTTATGTCTTTAATATGAAGTCTTTAAATATTGTATAGTTATGTAAGGTATCGTATGGACCGTGTCCCTAATGTATTCTAAAGTTATTGAGTCTAAGATGGCAAAGAGACTTAGAGTTTAATTATGTATTATGACTTATGTTTTATATATATACGATGTGATGTTTCTAGCATATGATGTGCTATGAAAAGTTTTAAATTTTCCGCTAAATTTACTATGCCAATGCAATGAATGATATGAGAGGCTTGTCTTAGACCTCTGAGAGGTCGACGACGCCGGTTACAATCCAAGATTGTACCCTATCTTCTAGGGTATGCTTTTGGGTTGTGACAGTAGTATTGGTCAGAAAAATGAGGTATGTAAGGCTATTCGATTCTATATCCTTTTGGTATGAAATCTGGCACCTGCAATTAATATCAATGAAGTGTTTCCCATAAGTTCTATTTCTAGAAAAGAAAGCATAGTGGCAGCGTACTATATCCAAATAGCTAACAATATTTCTTTCCCCATTCTAAGTACATAGAACTACTTCATTATATGTTCACTACTCTATACTTGTGTAATTATTCACCTTGTGCTGTTATAGAAATGGTATTTGCAAAACAAAGTTGGGTGAATCCCTCTCCTAAGCCAATTGAAGTCAATTGATCCATTAAGGTCTTAAAGTAAGGCGTTGATGTTTCATAGCTCCTTATGTCATTGTTACTGCCTCAAAGTATTATTTTCATGTATTCCACTACTGTTCCGTATTTCCATATCTCCAAGATTATTATGACCACCAAATCAACATCTCAAAAGTGTTATGATTATCCAAAATAATATCTCAAAAGAGTTATGAACTGATTAACAATATTCTCAAAGATTAAAAAATCTAAGTGAAGGAATCTATATAATTAAGGGTGGCAGCTCAGGGGCGAAAGTCTAGCATGGGCCGATCCCTATTGGTATAGAAGGGTGGCAGCTCAGGGGCAAAAGCCTAGCATGGGCCGATCCCAAGTTGTAATTATGAGGACCGCATCCCAGGGGTTAATACGCCTAGCATGGGTCATCCTCTTCTACCACTGATCAGCTGGTCACTTGTATCACATGTCCAACAAACATTATAACATACAAAAAGGTAAAGAAAAGAATGTAGCTTACTTGATTCCACAAGAGTAAGCAAAGGTGGTCTTCTCTCCTAATCTATGCACTCATATGTTGCTACTTGATTTCATTTGAGCCTTGTATTACATATACTATTTGCCTTACATATTCAGTACATTTTTTGTACTGACGTCCCGTATTGGGGACGCTGCATTTCATGCTGCAGGCTCAGGTACTCCAGCTAGTAGACCTCCTCAGTAGGAGCACTCGAAATTCTGCTACTTTTGGTGAGCTCCAAGTTGATTCGGAGCTTTATTGAGTCCTTGGTAAATTCATTTGGTATTGTATCATAGTTAAGGGTAAGGCGGGGTCTGTCCCGACCTACTCTAGTCTTCTATCTTTTAGAGGCTTTGTAGACGTATGTACATGGTTCAGTTGTGTCTTAAGGAGTTGTGGCCACGACGGCCAAGTATTGTACATAAATTTTGGACCTACTTACGTTGTTTTGTATCGCTGCATCCTAAGTTAACTTGTCTCAATTGTTATAGTATATGCTCAGTAAGAACAGGTTGCAGGTTGGTTCTCTCGGGCCTTTAGGGCATCGGGTGCCTGTCCGTCTTAATGGGTTTTGAGGCGTGACAAAAGTGGTATCAGAGCAGGTCATCCTAGGGAGTCTACAAAGCCGTGTCTGTGTACAGTCTTGCTTATGGATGTGTTGTGCACCACATCTATAAACAGGAGGCTACGGGACATATAGGAGTTGTCTCATTTCTTTCATTTCTTAGATCGTGCGATAGAACCAGTGTTGTAGGTGAATCATATCTAATTTCTCAATTGTTTTATTATAGCAAAGATGCCGATTACGAGAAGGAGTAAAAGTACTGGTAAACGAGTAGATGTGGCTGCCCAAGAAGGGACCAGCCAACGACCACCAAGTCAAGCTGTTCAAAGTGGGGCTCAAGATGAGTCTCTATCGCAGACTTCCTCGACGCCTCCATCTCCTGAAGAACTAAGGAGGGAAGATGAACCTCAGGAACCCCCTATTAATGCTACCGAGCAAGATTTGAGGAATGCTGTCCAATTATTGACTCGTATAGTTGCTGGTCATGGCCAAAGGCAAGAAGGTCCAGTTGCAGGTACTAGTGGCATAGATAGATCTGCTGGAACACGGATACGTGATTTTCTTAACTTGGACCCTCCATCATTTAGCGGGTCAGATCCTAATGAAGATCCCCAAGACTTTATAGATCAAATCCAACGCACTTTGGATATTATGCATGTAAGTGGTAAAGAAGCACTTGAGCTAGCTGCATATAGATTAAAGGGTGTGGCTATATTGTGGTATGAAGCTTGGAAGCAATCTAGGGGAACAAATGCACCTTCAGCTATGTGGAAAGAGTTCAAAAAGGCATTCCTTGATCATTATTTGCCATTGGAGATCCGAGAGGCCCGTACGGATCAGTTCTTAAATCTCCAGCAAGGAAATATGAGTGTGAGGGAGTATAGTCTCAAATTTAATTCCTTGGCCAGGTATGCTCCTAATGTAGTAGCTACTATGGAGGATAGAGTTCATCATTTTGTGGACAGATTAGATTCATATCTAGTTAGAGACTGTACAATTGCTTCGCTGAATAAAGATATGGATATAGCAAGGATGCAGGCTTTTGCACAAAAATTGGAGGATCAAAGGCAAAGAAGAAGAACACAAGAGTTGGAAACAGGGCATTCTAAGAGGGCCAGATCCATGGGGCAGTTTACACAATCCCAAGGTGAGTTTAGGCCTCGGTTCTCTAACAGACCACCTAGGCCATCATCTTTATGCTCTACAGCTAGTGCTACACCACGGTTCCAAGGGTTTAGGGGCAGTCAGTTTGGGCAAAGAAGTGAAAGCCAAGGCAGTCATCAAGAGCAAGGAAGTACGAGTCAATCAAGGCCTCCACGACAGCCTTGTAAACAGTGTGGGAGGAATCATCTAGGTGCATGCAGGTTTGGGACGGATGTTTGTTTTTGGTGTGGCACACCAGGGCATATGATGAGAAACTACCCTCAGAGGGGAGTGGGTGGTGTTGCACAACTAACTAGATCAGTTGTTGCGTCTACTTCATCAACCCCTTATTTAGGTAGGGGACTACATATGCCTACAGGTCGTGGTAGAGGAGCTAGGGGAGCAACTAGTTGTAGTAGAGGTCAGAATCGCACATATGCACTAGGGGATCGACAAAATTTATAAACCTCGCCGGATGTGGTTACAGGTACATTGTCCATCTTTTCACATATTGTGTATGCATTAATCGATTCGGGGTCTACACTATCATATGTTACACCATTGATTGCTGGAAAGTTCAAAAGAACACCAGAATTATTAGCAAAGCCATTTGAAGTGTCTACACCGATTGGTGAATCTATTATAGCTAGGAGAGTTTATCGTAATTGCATTGTAACTGTTTGTGATCGTGATACATTGGCTGACCTTGTTGAGCTAGACATGGTAGATTTTGATATTATAATGGGTATGGATTGGTTAGCTTCTTGTTATGCCATGGTAGATTGCCGAACTAAGATAGTGCATTTCCAGTTTCCAAAAGAGGTAGTCCTCGAATGGAAAGGTAATATTGGGATGCCAAGAGGTAAATTTATTTCTTATCTTAAGGCAAAGAAGATGATTTCCAAAGGATACATATGCCATCTGGTTAGAGTGAAAAATGTAGATGTAGAGCCACCAACCCTTCAATCCATTCCGGTGGTAAATGAATTTCCAGATGTGTTTCCTGAAGATCTTCCAGGTTTGCCTCCAGAACGAGAAGTAGAGTTCGGTATTGATGTGCTTTCAGATACTCAACCTATCTCAATTCCTCTGTATAGAATGGCTCCGGCAGAATTACGAGAGTTGAAGGAGCAGTTAAAAGACTTATTACAAAAAGGATTCATAAGGCCTAGTGTGTCTCCATGGGGAGCACCAGTTTTATTTGTACGCAAAAAAGATGGCTCATTAAGAATGTGTATCGACTACCGGCAGTTGAATAAGGTAACAATTAAGAACAAATATCCCCTCCCTAGAATTGATGATCTGTTTGATCAATTACAAGGTGCTAGGTGTTTTTCAAAGATCGACCTGAGGTCAGGTTATCACCAAGTGAGGGTCAAGGACAAAGATATACCCAAGATAGCTTTCCGAATACGGTATGGTCATTTTGAGTTCTTAGTCATGTCATTCGGGCTAACAAATGCACCAGCAGCTTTTATGGATTTGATGAATAGGGTGTTCAAGCCATTCTTAGATGTGTTTGTGATAGTGTTCATAGATGACATTTTGGTGTATTCAAGATCGAAAGAAGATCATGCTAATCACTTGCGGCAGGGTTTACAAATTCTCCGTGATCGGAAATTGTATGCAAAGTTCTCTAAATGTGAGTTCTGGTTGAAATCTGTGGCATTCCTAGGTCATATCGTATCCGAAGAAGGAATAAGGGTTGATAACCAGAAAATAGAAGCCGTGAAAAGATGGCCAAGACCTACAACGCCTACGGAGATCCGTAGTTTTCTTGGATTGGCAGGTTATTACAGAAGGTTTGTTGAAGGATTCTCTTCCATGGCTGCACCCTTAACAAAGCTAACACACAAAGGAACCATGTTTCAATGGAGCGATGAGTGTGAAAGAAGCTTCCAAGAGCTGAAGAGTAAATTAACTTCTTCACCTGTGTTGGTACTTCTAGAATGTACAGAAGGCTATGTAGTGTACTGTGATGCTTCGGGAGTGGGCTTAGGTTGTGTATTGATGCAGTATGGTAAAGTTATAGCTTATGGATCAAGGCAGCTGCGGCCACATGAGAAAAATTATCCAACCCATGATCTAGAGCTAGCAGCAGTTGTGTTTGCTTTGAAGATATGGCGCCACTACTTGTATGGAGTTCATGTTGACATATACACTGATCACAAAAGCTTGCAATATATTGTTAAGCAAAAAGACTTAAATCTGAGGCAGCGAAGGTGGCTGGAGCTATTAAAAGATTATGACATCGACATCTTATATCATCCCGGTAAAGCTAATGTAGTAGCTGATGCTTTAAGCCGTAAAATAATGGCAAGCACTTATGGAAAGTCTACGGAAAGACAAGGAATGACTAAGGATCTGTCCCAACTAGCGAACTTGGGCGTTCGCCTTCTTGAATCTCAAGACGAAGGGGTTATTGTGCAAAATGCGGCAGAATCCTCGTTAATAGTGGAAGTGAAAGAGAAGCAGTACACTAATCCAATTCTTTTACAACTTAAAGAGAATGTACTACATGGTATGACAAAGGCATTTGAGCTTAAGCAAGACGGAGTACTTCGATGTCAAAACAGATTGTGTGTACCTAATATAGATGAACTAAGAAAGAGGATCATGATGGAAGCACATAATTCAAGGTACTCCGTTCATCTGGGGTCAACTAAAATGTATCATGACTTGAAAGAAATGTATTGGTGGGGGAACATGAAGAAGAACATTGCAGAATTCGTGGCTCAGTGTCCAAATTGTCAACAGGTAAAAGTAGAACACCACCCGGAGGTTACATGCAGCGTATAGAACTTTCAATTTGGAAATGGGACATGATCAACATGGATTTTGTTACTGGTTTGCCTCGCTCATTCCGAAAGTTTGACTCCATATGGGTAATAGTTGATAGACTTACCAAAGCAGCACACTTCTTGCCGGTGAAGACTACTTATACAGCTGAAGAGTATGCGAGGCTATACATTAAGGAGATAGTTCGACTACATGGAGTGCCAATCTCTATAATATCTGATAGAGGGGCTCAATTCACAGCAAATTTTTGGAAGTCATTTCAGAAGAGTTTGGGAACACAAGTGAATTTAAGTACAGCCTTTCATCCTCAAACGGATGGTCAGGCAGAACGTACAATTCAGACACTTGAGGATATGCTGCGAGCTTGTATATTAGATTTCAAGGGTAGCTGGGATGATCACCTACCACTTATTGAATTTGCTTATAACAATAGCTATCATTCGAGCATTAAAATGGCACCTTATGAAGCTTTATATGGTCGAAAGTGTAGATCACCAATTGGCTGGTTCGAAACGGGTGAAACTGCCTTATTTGGGCCAGATCTTGTTCATCAAGCTATCGAAAAAGTCAAAGTGATACAGCAGAGGCTAGAAACAGCTCAAAGTCGACATAAATCATATGAAGATATTAGAAGGAGAGGACTAGAATTTTCTATAGGAGATTGGGTGTTCTTGAAGGTGTCTCCGATGAAAGGGGTAATGAGGTTTGGTAAAAAGGGAAAGCTGAGTCCACGCTATATAGGGCCATATAAGATTATCCGAAAATTTGGCCAAGTAGCCTATGAGTTAGAGCTACCACAAGAGCTTTCATCAGTTCATCCGGTGTTCCATGTCTCAATGCTACGGAAATGCGTAGGTGACCCATTTCGTATTACTCCTACTGAAGACGTACAGGTTATGGGAGATCTCACTTATGAAGAAGTACCCATTGCTATTCTGGATCGACAAGTTAGGAAGTTAAGAAATAAAGAAGTAGCTTCTGTAAAAGTACTATGGAGAAACCAACAAGTAGAAGAAGTTACACGGGAAGCAGAAGAAGCAATGAAATTGAAGTATCCTCACCTCTTTCACACTAGTGGGAATGATCAAAATGTTAGTGGAGGCATTTACAAGTAACTATAAGTCTATATGTTCAATGTGATTAATAGTAGTACTAACTTAGGCTTGAACTTGTTTAGGCCGGACAACCATGCTAACATTCGAGGCCGAATGTTCCAAGGGGGGAAGGATGTAACGGCCTGTATTTTGTATGTGATAGTTCTATTCATGTTATACTTGACATAGACTTATAGTGTAGGTGAGGGATCATGTTTCTTATATGATTAGTGTTGGTTTAAACTAGCTCGGAAGGTGATGTAATGCCTTGCACGTTTCAGCATATGTATTGCAAGTTAACTCCGATGGAAAGTATTTAAGTAATTATAGTAAGGTGTAATTGAGCTAGCTGCTGCATCACCTACTTGAGCTATATTATAGTTAAAGGGGCCAAGTTTGATTGACCAGATTTAGTCTTATATTTAGGGGCTCATTTGAAGCCCAAACCTATTAAAGAAAATTGTGAATGAAAGAAAGCCCAGCAGCCAAATCTGCCAATTGGCCCATTATGGATAAAGCCCAAGTGAAACTAGGTAAGTGCATCACCTCCTAAGATTTGTTTTACCATGTTATTGGGCCAAGTGTGTACCACCTACTTGCATTAATCTGTCCCAAGTTGAATATAAGGACAAAGGGAAAATGGACAGCCAAGGTCCAATAATCTTGAGTCCAAAAAGGCCCAAGTTAAAAGGACAAGCAGGTGGGACACCTACTTGACATTATATGGCCCAAAATTGGTCAAGAATGTCGGCCATAACACCTCCTTTTTCAAAGGATAAGGATCAAGTTTATTTCTCCATTTTGAACTCGCAAAATTTCAGATTTCCTTAAGTTTCTTTCTTGGTCTCTCTTGGCTTCAACAAGCATCCCTAAAACACCTTAGGGTTCTTGAGTGCTGTCTCATTTTTCAAGTAAGAGTTTGAAGGAGAGTTTGAATTCTTGAAGTACAAGTTTAGAGGATAAATTTCCAGAATTAAGGTAAGACTTCAACCCATTTGTTTTCCTCTCTTTGATCATGTTTGGAGTGGAGAATTTTGTATATATTTATCAAGAATTTATGGATTGTAATAGATCTTTGAGTCAATATTCTCCTATTATGCTGAACGATTTGAGATTGATAGTGGCTGCCTTATGAATATTGTTGTTGAGGGCAGTTTGGATATCTTGAAAGATGATGTATGAAGTTGTATTAATGTGTAGAGGAAGGGTGTGGTGGTTCACCATTTATGTAAGGGTTGTATGGGCCTGATTTCCATCAAAATTTTAGCTAATGTTTTCGAGGACCTTATTGTGATTAGCTGCTGATGTTAGCTTAATCATGATTTATGTTGTAGATTAGCACCCAAAAAGGAAGGCTGAATCGTGATAGTAGTATTGGTCAGAAAAATAAGGTATGTAAGGCTATTCGATTCTATATCTTTTTGGCATGAAATCTGGCACCTGCAATTAATATCAATGAAGTGTTTCCCATAAGTTCTATTTCTAGAAAAGGAAGCATAGTGGTAGCGTACTATCTCCAAATAGCTAACAATATTTCTTTCCCCATTCTAAGTACATAGAACTACTTCATTATATGTTCACTACTCTATACTTGTGCAATTATTCCCCTTGTGCTGTTATAGAAATGGTATTTGCAAAACAAAGTTTGGTGAATCCCTCTCCTAAGCCAATTGAAGTCAATTGTGCCATTAAGGTCTTAAAGTAAAGCGTTGATGTTTCATAGCTCCTTATGTCATTGTTACTGCCTCAAAGTATTATTTTCATGTATTCCACTACTGTTCCGTATTTCCATATCCCAAGATTATTATGACCACCAAAGCAACATCTCAAAAGTGTTATGATTATCCAAAATAATATCTCAAAGAACTGATTAATACGCCTAGCATGGGTCATCCTCTTCTACCACTGATCAGCTGGTCACTTGTATCACATGTCCAACAAAGATTATAACATACAAAAAGGTAAAGAAAAGAATGTAGCTTACTTGATTCCACAAGAGTAAGCAAAGGTGGTCTTCTCTCCTAAGCTATGCACTCATATGTTGCTACTTGATTTCATTTGAGCCTTGTATTACATATACTGTTTGCCTTACATATTCAGTACATTTTTCGTACTGACATCCCGTATTGGGGACGCTGCATTTCATGCTGCAGGCTCAGGTACTCCAGCTAGTAGACCTCCTCAGTAGGAGCACTCGAAATTATGCTACTTTTGGTGAGCTCCAAGTTGATTCGGAGCTTTATTGAGCCCTTGGTAAATTCATTTGGTATTGTATCATAGTTAAGGGTAAGGCGGTGTCTGTCCCGACCTACTCTAGTCTTCTATCTTTTAGAGGCCTTTAGACGTATGTACATGGTTCAGTTGTGTCTTAAGGAGTTGTGGCCACGACGGCCAAGTATTGTACATAAATTTTGGACCTACTTACGTTGTTTTGTATCGCTGCATCCTAAGTTAACTTGTCTCAATTGTTATAGTATATACTCAGTAAGAACAGGTTGCAGGTTGGTTCTCTCGGGCCTTTAGGGCATCGGGTGCCTGTCCGTCTTAATGGGTTTTGAGGCGTGACAATTTTCTTGTGAAATTCATTGCATTGAGCAAAGAGTACCGCGGGGGCATTATGTAGCTTTAAAATGGATCTCTTAAATAAAGCTACTTCATCAGATGTAAATGATATATACTATTTCTAATATATCTTGCAAAATGTGAATACTTAATCCTATAAAATAAACGAATCACTCATTACAGTGTTATTGAATTTTTTGATTGGGATCGCTGAATTATATCTTCAATGTTGAATTTACCACATACTCTAAATTAGAAGATCATTTGGATCTATTAAAAAGTACTTAAATTTGAAGACAATATAAATTGATTTTCTATTACATTCGAAACAACAACTAAAACTGAAATAATCTTTAAATGAAAATGAAGTTTTTGCAAGAGATAGTTCTTTAAAGCACAAAGGAATAAATTACTTGTACATCATCAAATTAAAAAAATAAAATTACGAAAAAAAACTTACAACTTGGTGATTCATTGATTCAATTATGAAGAATCCATGAAAAGACTTCTGCTGGAACTGAATTTCATAAACCATTGTCTTCAACGTTCTCTCCAATGTTGTGAATGCATTTTATCCCTCCCGCAATAGGTTAAGTTGTGTTTATAATGGTCGAATGAGAGAGATTGCTAAAAATTCTTTTTATTTTTATAGAACCCGCAAGCGCCAATTAGCAATTAAGTCACAATTGCTAACATAATTAGTCAAAATAACAACAATTTAAAACATGTATTTAAAATGACAGAATGACATTATTTTTATAAAATACTATGTATTCATATTTTAGTATATTAAATTAATTTTATTTATGGAAAGACTCCTTTATTGGACCAAAATACACACCAATAACCATTTTAAACTGGAAAACAATAAACTAATACAATTTACCTTTTTTTCATTACCATTCACCTTTCTTCCCCACATTTCACGTTCTTCACCATATCTCACCTTTCAAGTTTAGATTTCTTCAATGTGCTAAATTGTTGCTCGTCAAGAAATTCTTTATTATTAAATTAAATCTATTTAGTAGTTCAATCAGATTTTTCAGTTGGCAAGGTAATTTGTCTCATCCGTTTTGATTTTTTTGATTTGATGTTTAAAGCATCGATTATACACATTATGAATTTTCAGTCGAATTTTTCAATTTTCATGTGATTTTGTTTAAAGATTCATCATATATTTATGATTTTCAATTTTTTTTGTAATTTTCTTTTAATTTCAGATTTTGTAGATTCTAGAAATTCATATATATGTTTATTTTGCTTGATGTTGAATACATTTTAATATTTGAATACGTTTTTTTCAATATGATGTTGAATAAATCTATATCATTATACAAAATATAGTATAAAAACTAGAATGAATACAAATACAAATAATATATCTATTAAAATGAATACAACTTAGGAAAGGAAATATAATTTTGAAGAGAAAACTAAAATATACAATGAAAAAAATACATGAATACAAATATGTTTCTTAAATAACTAGAGATTCATTCGACATACCTATTGGAGTGAATACGAACTAATAAAGAAATACAAATTTCATTATACAAAATACAACATGAAAACTATAATGATTACAAATATGAATGACATACATATTGAAATGAATACGATTTAAGAAAGGATACAAGATTCTGGCAATAAAATAAATATACTGTGAGAAAAGTATGTCAAATAACATATAAAAATACAACATGAAAACTAGTATGAATACAAATACAAATGACATACATATTGGAATGATAAGACTTGAGAAAAGATACAAAATTCTAGTAAATAAAATAAATACACTATGCAAAAAGTATGTCAATAACATATAAAACTATAGGTGTTCAAATTAGTAAATCTTAAAAAATCTATTTTTTTAATAGATAAACTCTAATGTATTATCATAAAGTTTCATAACAAAAACTAATTTTGAAAGACAAGGACAAATAATGGCCTTTAAGAAGAAGGAAGAGACCACCTATTTTAGGTCTCATAATCTTTTCTAAGGAAAGTAATGAAGATTCTCAACAACTTAATCTAATTTGAAATATTTCCCCGTGAGTTTCTCTAGTTTGTTATTTCTTATATATTATGTTAAATTAAATAAAGAAAAAAAATACATAAATCAACCCATAACAAACTAAAATATTGTCAATTTTAATAAATATTGAAAGTATTGCTAGGGATTATTAAATGTTAAAATATTGTTGTTTTGAAAAAAATATCTTTCTAAAATTGGATAAAATATTGTTGAAATTTGGTTTGCTCCCGAATAGACTTGACAATTTTAGCCCATAGTTACAAAATCAGCCCATTAAATTCATATTTTAGTGAGTTAGATAACTTATATTTCATTTAGGCAACTTTAAATGCAGTCTATTATTAACACATAAAAATTTGGACAACTATAGATAAAATATGGATATCCAAATGTGAACTCATATTTGTAAATAGAGAAGAAATATTTTCTTTAAAAAAATTTTAAAAAAACATTTTCCAAATCCACACAACGAATCCTCAATCAAACCCTCACTTGATCCACCTATACCTATCTGCCAATCTCTACTTACCCAACTGTATTACCTTCTCACCTGCCTAACCAGGGTCGAGAGTTATGTTTAGGGTCGAGATTTAGGTGCCATTTATGGAGTTGTGGTTTGGGATGGGAGTAAGGTCCTGGGTCGATAGTCAAGATCGTGGTCAAGATAGGAAGTCATATTGTACGTACGATCTTGGGTCCCAAAGAGGGAGTCAAGTGCTAGGTTAGCCTTGGGATTAATAGTCAAGTTCTAGTACAGATTGAGAGTCGGGTCCTACATCATAATCGGGTGTCGATTCTGGGATCTTGAATCTATTATTGGGGTTAGTATCGAGAGTGAGCTCTTGAGTCACATTTGGGAGTTAGTTCTTGAGTAAGGATCGGGGGGTCATGTTCTAGCTCCTACTTCTTCGTGAATGTAGGATCTGAGATCTCAAGTTGGGAGTTAGATCCCAGGTCAGGGATGTGATTAGAAGATATCCCGGGTCAGTGTCAGTGTTTGGCCCCATGTCTTGATTCAGGAGTTGAGTTTGGTTTGGTTTGGGAGTTGAGTTTTGGTCAAGATTAGGAGTTGAATCCTTGATCTGGGTCAAGATCAAGAATCGGGTCCCGATCATGAGTTGTGTCATAAGTTAGGGTTGGGCTTGAGAGTCTAGTATTGGTTTGGGCTAGGTTAATATCAAGAGTTAAGTGTCACGACCCAAGGTACATCTTAGGAGTAACATGGTGTATAGAACCTCTAGAGGCCTTACACAAGCCAATTAGCATGAATAAACAAGATTACAGAAAATCAAGAGATTTAAAACACAATACATATCATAAAGAATTTGTAGAAATGAAGCGGAAGTCTACTTAGTCTAAATAGCAATTTATTACAATAAAAGTGATCGGGACGTATCCCTAGCATCGTGTTCAATATCTGAAAGTAACCACTAAAAGCAATAAAAGGTTCGGTCCTCAGAACATGAGGAATCACCACTTCTAAGTAAAGCCTAAGTGACTTCTAGCCACGGGGATGAAAAACTGGAACGTCAGACCCTATATTTGAGAAATAATGTAGGCAAGAGTATGCGTAATACAAAGATGTATTAAGTATGATAGCAATGCATAGAGCTACTAAGTCATCCTAAAATGGACCTTTCATGCCATGCAACGACCAAGTTAAAACCATAAGAAAAGGTCAGACAAAAATCATAATACTCATGGTCAAATGCAAGTAAAGCTCCTTTTTTGACCACTTGTGAAAATACTTCTTGAAATAACCTTAGTTCATCATTATACTTGTTTGTGAAAAATTAGCCTTAACCGACATAGATACCATGTGAGCTATAACATGAAATCTGATATTTACCCCACACCAAAAAGAGTGTTCTCACTTGCCAAGGTTAGAACCATGAACTTCTAGCTTACATGGATCCACTAGCTAATGTCTATCTGGACAACCTTTGTTGTCACATAGTTTAAGAGACACGGTTAATGACCAGGGGCGGAGCCAGAAGTTTCATCAAGGGTGTTCAAGAATTTTTTTTTTAAATAAGTGAGTTGAATGTTATTTGTTCAACCTAGGGATGCTACCATGAACGATGTCAACATTTGTCAATATCAAATATAAACAATCGAGTTTTTTTTTATGCACTGATTTATATGATAAATATATATGATTATTATTTTTAAAGTGAAATATTAATAGAAAAAATGCTTCTAGCTTTACGAAACATACATCACACTAGTAGAAAATATTTGTTTCTTAAAAAAAGAAGAAGATAAAACACATGTATTGATATTAGCTTTGGGTTCAAAGTTGTTAACATATATAAACACAATTTTTAAAGTAAAATGTAGGCTTTTTTGTTTTCACCTCCTAAATAAAAGTTTAGAAATATATGATATCTAAAATTTAAAATTAAAATAATGTATTAAGAAACTTGAGGATCATTATAATGGTGTGTGAGGTTGTGTGCTGCTCTTAAAATAAAACCAAAAATGTTTTACACCCTGTGGTATTCGAACCCTTGAAGAAGAAATGTAAATGAACAAACTTAACCATTGCACCACGGAACAATTTATGTCAAGGTTGTTCAAAATTAATTATTTATCCCTTAACTTCAAAATTCAACTTCTCTATATGATGTAATTTGCCGGCGAAGGGTGTTCAGCTGACCACTCTTGGATGGTTGTAGCTCTGCCCCGGGTTAATCGCCACTTATCCACTCGTTACTAAGTTTAATTATCACAGAATAGTCATCAATCATATTTGTCTTATCTTTAATTGACATAGGTAATCGCCTCTTTCCTCATCTCAAGGATATCTCCTTAATTTTGATTCATTTTAGGTGAGAATACACCTTAGAATCCTTTATGTGAGAAAACCTTTCACATTCATGCATTAAATAATTATGTTAGAAATCCTCTCATAACAATTAACTACAACAACAACGTCATATATTCTTTACTCTCAAAGCAACTTACATCATGATTCATCAATTTCATAAGAACATGCATATTTCCATAATTCACTTTTCATAGTTTAAAATCCACTTTCAATCATGAAAATCTAGAAAACATGGGTTAAGCATTGTTCATGGGGGTTCATATTAAAAACATGGAGTCTTCTCAATCATGCATAATACTTCATAAAACAATCAATTATATCAATATTGAAAGGAACCAAAACATAATTAAGAAAAAAGCCTAACTTCAATGGGGAATTTCTAACTTTAAAATTGGGAAATTTAGGAACTTTATGGAGGAAAGAGATCCATAGATGAAGACTATATTACCTTAGTGTTCAAATCCCACAAGCATGGTGAATTGGAGACTTGATCTTGAAATCCTAAGTTGACTCCTTTTTCTTCTGGAGAGAGAAATATTTGGGGGAGGATGAACTTGTTCTTTTTTTGAGAATTAAGAGAATGACTTTAAAATTGACTGAATGTTAACCATGGTCAAATCAAAATTTAATAAAATAAGAAATCTATCAAAGATTCAAAATGCCACTTAAAGACTCGAGAATCATGTCGAACCTTCAACTACACCATATATAACCCTCCAGACCTAGTGAAATTATTAAAATTTGGATTCAAACCTTGCCAAACTCAAATATTGACATTGGTCAAAATTTAAAGTTTTCACTTATAAAATCGAAATACCCAAATCAATTTGCCTTATAAAAATTAATGATGGTTTCCAGCAAAACACACCTTGACACGAGAAAGAAAATCTTATTTCCTTTATTTTCATGTCTTGTCCTTTTCTTGATGAATTAAACTGATTTTAAATCTTGTCGTATAGATAATTTCATTTTCATATTTTCCCAATTTGTCTTTTTAATTATTTTTTCAAAATGATTTGATTATTTTTCTTTTGTTGAATATTAGGTAAAAAAGAAAGAAAAATATTATCCTGACAAAAATAAAGAATTCTCTTTATGATCGCATACCACAAAAATAAGAAAAATCAACTATAATCCTTGGATTCATGAATTACTTGTTCATGCATTATTTGTTTTTTTCTATCCATTGACAAAATGGATAAAGCTCCAAACAGTAACATGGATATTGACTTTTATGATTTTCGTAAAAATGTGAGCATTATTCCTAGCACTTCATTAGAAAATGCTTCTACTATTATCATCAAAATTATTAGAATATTTCAAAATTATGTAATGTTATTCTTAAAGTACCACCATCAACATTCCTAGTTTTTCATCAATAGATACAAATCTTCAAAATAACTTATTAGATTACCCTTAATAAAGACGAGACTATTCATTATCTTATATTTTTTTTAATGAGAGATATCAAGAAAACATTAAAGTTCAATGGCTTGATCAGATGCCTAATTTTATGGAGAAACAAGATGCCATAATTAATATTTCAAGTATGAGGGAGCAAGAGAACCATAAGACTAATGACATGATTCTGAATTCTCCAACAACCTATGCTAAAATTCTTGTTTTAGGGAAATTAGAAAGAGAGTCATCCGTGAAATCAAAGTTTAAAATTGATTATACTTTGAAAATTCAGAAAAGTACTTGGAAAGAGAAATAAAACATTGAATCCAATTGATCATCCTAGTTTTCGAATAAAGCAAAAAAAATCCTAGAACCAATGCACCATGATCCTCAATCAAGAAAGTGAATTTTAAAGCACTTTATCGATTGAGGATTAGTGCATTGCCTCTTGAATTTTCTTGCTCTATCCAGAAACTAAGATTGGTGTCAATTGGCTTTATGTAATAGTAATATCTTTTCAAACATGAAAATTTTGGCATAGGTAGGGTCATTGGATTTAGGGTGTTGTTGCTCATTCAAAGTACTTCATTAAAATTTTCAAAGGATGATAATGAAAAACTTTGATTTCATGGACGACTTACATTCTAATTTTCCAAAAACTGAAATTTCGGGTATAGATAGTTGGAAAATCATGTTATTAATCCTAAGGTTCTCTTTCTCCCTCCTACTTGATTATTACTAATGACACCTTGTTTCTCCAAAAATTTAGGCATAGGGATCAAGTCATTTTAGGATTTTCTTGATTTCTCCCTTCACTAATACTAAATTTATTTGTGCCTTCCTCCTCTACTAGCACGGAAATATTCTTTTATCCCATGGGAAAAAATATAAGACGAGTAGTCATCATCTTTATTAAGGATAAAATGATAAATTATCTTTAAAATTCTTATCTATTGATGTAATATATCAATATTTATGTCACCGTTTGGAGCTTCATCCATGTTTACCAAATGGATATAAAATAATTGATTTTTCTTCTCTTTTGGTTTGCGATTTTGTAATAGTCCTTTGGGTCGTTTTCTCTATTTTTCTGGCATTTGGACATCTAGAGTTTTTCTGTAGTGACCCAAAGACATTTATGACTTGTTAGGACTGACAATTTGGCCACGTAGTCATTGCGACATTTGGATCGCTTGAAGTCTAGAACAACGACTAGATTGATTATATATCTCTCTGCTCAATTCCTTTGTTATTTAATTTTCCATATTCAAAGTACTTCATTAAAATTTTCAAAGGATGATAAGGAAAAACTTTGATTTCATGGACGCCTTCCACTCTAATTTTCCAAAAACTGAAATTTCGGGCATAGATAGTTGGAAAATCATGTTATTAATCCTAAGGTTCTCTTTCTCCCTCCTACTTGATTATTAATAATGACACCTTGTTTCTCCAAAAATTTAGGCATAGGGATCAAGTCATTTTAGGATTTTCTTGATTTCTCCCTTCACTAATACTAAATTTATTTGTGCCTTCCTCCTCTACTAGCATGGAAATATTCTTTTATCCCATGGAAAAAAATATAAGACGAGTAGTCATCATCTTTATTAAGGATAAATGATAAATAATCTTAAAAATTCTTATCTATTGATGTAATTTATCAACACTTTCAGAACTATTTTTCAAAAAAATACAAGCATTACTAACTATACAATACATGGTCTAGTCCTACATGGCCGTCTATTATGCCCCTTATAACCACAAGTACTGCATGAATTCTTGTTCTTCTTCCAGCTCACTGTATGATTTATCGCGGAACTTCTCTGGTGGCATATCAGGAAGTCATTCGAATTTTGGTGGCCGCACTATGTCATCCTTAATATAATCAGGTATACATTCCTCTCGCTTCGATCAGGTAAGAGAATAATTGGATTGTTGTATGTGGCCATCAATGTATTTGGCTTATACGATATAATAATTTTCTTCGTTCCATCTTTCAGAATGCATGATAAGAAAAGTAATGCTCTCCATAACTACATTGTATTTCAACAATATTTTTTTCCAAATCATCAATACATAATATTTTTACATTTATGATACAAATTGTATTAAAAATGTATGTGCAATGAATGAGAAATGTATAAATTTTGCTTTCTTAGTTAAAACTAATAATTGTAATCCACTGTTAAATACAACCAATTGACTTCCATAACTAACAACCATTATTTTAAATAAAATTTGTATTCCAGGATTGCCAAGGATATTTTTCTTATTACAAAATATTATTGTTTGTATTTCAATATATTTTAAATATTATCTGATTTTATATCCTACACGAAGCTTATTATTGACTCCAAACAATTAACTCCAAATATTGTATGAACTACAAAACTGATAACAATTCCTAGCATCGGCTACAATATTTCGGAAAGAATTAAAAACAATCAGCCATACGAATCTACAATTCGTCCATCATACCAAGTAAATTACTACATCAATTACAAACAATCAAACATACTAATGACTTTAAATACATACAAATATTTTACTGCTTTTATCCCCAAAAAATAAATATCTAAGGAAATAAAGAAGTATATTCATGTCAAAAAATTTAATAGCCATTTTCGAAATACTTTCAAATAAATTTACGATTCAGTTAACAAATACCTAATGGATTTTGTATTTCACCAATTATGTGGAAGATCAAGTTGAAAATTATGTGTCCTATTGGTTGATTGTCAACAAATTCCCAATCAATTATTTCAAATCCTTTAAAAAAAAATCTCAAAATCAATTGAATTCACTACAATTATAGATTGTGTATTATGAATGGAGGGTTAAAATTCGATATTGAAAATTTGATGAACAAGTGAGAGTTGGAAATTTGAGAAATAGGGGCAAGAAGAGTACTGCCTCCTTTTTTTTCTTCTTCGAATGTAACTGATGAGAGGAATTTCAATGATTTTACCTTTTTAAAAATATTCTCTCCCATGATTTACTCTATTATGTTATTAATTATTTGCATTCTTTCAAATTAATCAAAATAAAACAAAAACATAACTCATCTTTTAATAAATTAAAATACTGTCACTTTTTATAAATAGTGAAACTATTGCTAAGGAGTCCCACTAAAGGCTAAAATATTCTTGTTTTGAAAATTTGTACATAAAAAGTTGGATAAATATAAGTAAAATATGGATATCCATATATGAACTCATATTTGTAAATAGAAAAGAAGTATTTTCCTTAAAAAATTTATGAAAACATTTTCAAAATTCACGCAATGAAACCTAAATCAAACCCTCACATGATCCACCCACCCCTATTTGCTTACCTCAGCTTACCCAACTCTATTACCCTCACTCCTCTCTGCCCCATCCCACTTGAGTTAAAGATCGGGTCCTGTTAGAGAGAGGAGTTAGGTTCAGGATCGAGAATGATTTAGTTTTTCAAGTTCCTTAAGGTACTTGTCATTATCGGCTCAAACTCCAATTTGTGTAGCACATAATCAAGTCATCTCAGTTAATACTTGTCACACCTCTTTCCTTTTTTTTATTTATTTGTTTTTAACAATTGTTGGGGATATGACTGGTTTAAAAATATATATATATATATATATATATATATATTTATTTATTTTTAGAGTCGCCACTTGGAATTGAGTTTTTTAGGTGTTCCAAGTCACCAAATAGTTCCTAGTTTAAAATTAAAAAAAACTCTTTATCTTTTATTTTTTGTCTACGAAAAACAGAGATTGGGTAAGGAATTCTATTGACCGGAGGGAAGGTATGCGGCACCCCCGAGTCCCGTGGTTCTAGCACGGTCGCTTTATTAACTTATATTTGGCTAAAAATATTTTTTTGGATAAAAAGGAGAAAATTTGTATTAATTACTATTTTTTTTAAAATATTGATTGGCCTACGAGCGTAACCGCACACAAGATCCTTTTTTTTTAGAAAAGAATACACACCAAGGATCGTAACCGAACACATGATGGTATTTGAAGTTTTATTTTTTTTTAAAGAAAAATGATAATTAATTACTCAAATTTTTCTTTAAAATAATGATAAAAATGAATAAAAGAAAATGGTGCAACATATAGACAAGAAAATGATTAGTATTTATTTATTTATTATTATTAAAAAAATAGCATTTATATTTATTGTTTTACCAAAAGAAAATAAATAGACAATTAAGGTTTACTACTAGACAATGACAATAAAAGGGAAAAAAAATATTTTACAAAATTATAATTAAACACTCTTTTAAACTAATGATATATTAGTTTTAAATTTTTTTTTATTATATTGATAAATTTTAAGAAATAACCAATTTAGTAAAATTTTATTTTATACAAAATGACCACATTGACTTATTTGAAAGAAGATTGAAAAAAATAGCAAAATTTATCTAGTTGTTAGATTATTAAGTCAAATTAGTCAAATTTGTATTTTTACTTTAATAGTCAATTCAAATATTTATTTAAGAGAATTTATTTTTTTATTTTTTTTAAAAAAAAAGAAGACCATATTTACATTTTATTTTCTTTATTTTTTTTTTGTTTTTGCAGAAATAACCAGATATACATTTTTTACAGAAATAACCATATTTACATTTTTTGCAGAAATAACCAGATTTACATTTTTCTTTTGTTGCAAAAATGACCAGATTAAACCCTTTTGTAAAAATGACCAGTTTTACATTTTTTATTCTTATTTTTTCTTAAGTTCGTTTTTCAAAAAGAAAGTTACCAAAAACCTAAAAATTGCGATTGTTATATTTTATTTATTTATTTATTTTACTTTTTTTTTTACAAAAAAAAAAACACAAAAGTCTACTTACTAAAGCTAAAATTTAAACTACATATGATTAATAATATATATGTGCATCATAATAAACACAATCATATGAGAATCACTATAGACTCAACTAATAAAAAATATACAAACTGAATAACATAAGGATAAACATAATCATACAAGAATCACAATAAACTTAGCAAAAAAAAAATCAACAATTAAAAAAGAACATAAACATTAATTCAAGATTACATTGTGAAATGTAAAAAGAAATACCTAGAGTTGATGACAAGCAAATAATAGAAGCAAGTTCAATTGAATTCCCAAGACAACCCAAGAGAAATATCTTCTTTTTTTTTTAAGAAGAAGAAATTTTTTTAAGTTTTTCTTTTTTCTTCTTGCAATTTTCTTTCTATCTTTTTTCTTCTCCTGTCCCTCCTTCGAAATGGAAAAAAGAAAGGGGTTTAAATAGGTGTTCAACATTAAACCCCCAACTTTTCTTGAAAACTTAAGAGCCAATGCATGCATTGGACTCTTTGTTTTCCCAAGGTGCCACCCAAGATGGCCAATGAATTTTTTTTTATTTTTGTTTTAAGAAAAAATCAGATTAATTGAATGATTCATTTGCCCTTTTAGATGACCCATTTACTTTATTCATTAATTGAATATAGTTATATGGGTCATCAGAAAATAATAGGCCCAAATGTCATTTAGATGACCCATTTCTTTTATTCATTGTTTGAATAATAGTTAATGGGTCATCTGAAAATAAAAGGCCCAAATGTCATGTAGATAACACATTTCTTTATTCATTGTTTGAGTAATAGCTGATGGGCCATCTGAAAAATTCTAAAATAGGCCCAAATATTGACCCATTTAATTAAGACCCAAATAAATTGACCCACTAACAAAAAATCTAAACATCTAAACAATTTTAAAGATAAAACACAACAAAATAATGCAGAAAAAAAAGTAAAAAAAAATAAAAAATAATAAACATAAAACGAAATAAAATAAATAAATAAATAATAATAATACTTCAAGCAACAACATCAACATGATAAACATAAAGAACATTAATAACACAAATCCGACATCAAACGACTTATATGGCCAAACGAAAAAAAGATTTGAATAAAGATTGAGAGGGGGGGAAAGATTGACATAACTTTCGGGTAAACGAAGGTCGCCGGAAAACTTGGCCGGAAAATTTTTTGACAGATTTTGAACTTAAAATTTATATCAAATGATAGCCCTTGAAGAGCTCTACACATTTATGTAAAGGGTTTGGGATGGGAATGACCGGAACTTTATAAATCTAAGGAAAAAAGTAAAAATTCATATTTTGTTTTCCTTAGATCTACGGAGTTTGGCTATAGATATGAATGAAAGGTTTGTAGATTTAGGTAGAGGAGGGTGAAAGGAAAAGATGGTAAAATTTTAAATATTTTTCCGGCCAAAAAAGTGGTGGCCACCGGGCGGTGGTGGCGGCAGCGGTGGCCGGCCGGCGGCATGGTAGTAAGGGGAAGAAGAAAAATAAAAAATCTAAAATAAAAAAAATGCTAATTTTGGAGTTTTGTATTTTTGCTTGGGTCCAATAATAGCCCTTGGATCAAAATATCATGAATGGTTGAGATTCAATCTTGACCATTTCTATTGGACCGGGTCAAAATCAATTGGGTCATCCTAATTGATCTAAATCAGCCCAATTTAAACAAAATTGGGTCATTTGAGCCAATAAAATAATAAAAAAAATACCCAACATACAAATAAAAATAAAATTCCTTACTAAAATATTATAGGAGTAAAATAAACACGTCAAAAATTAGGTGTTCACAGCATGCCCCTCTTTGCTTGGAAACATGAAGAGTTTTCAAGCAAAGAAAGTGAACGAAGTGGCTAATTTTTGACTGTTTCAAACTCCGATGAATCCATTTTGGAAAAGATGACCGAACCTTGCTTCAGAGGTTGCCTACATATCCTTGATTAAAAGGAAATCAGATCAGTGTAGTTCGAGAAACTTTGATAGCCGAAACTATCAGAAACGGTGGCTAAAAGATTGCTTCATATTGCTTGTCATCATCTACTGCCTAAAGTTACAAAGAAAAGAGTTAGAGAACTATGTCTCTCTACATTATAAATGTTACAAGATCCCTAATTGATGTATCTTCTTAGGATCTTGTTTAGATCTTTCACTTGCTCTGTGCATTATCTTTGAGATTGATCTTCATGATGTCTTGGCGGCTGGTGGATCATTCTTAAGTGCATGTTTTAACTTGAGTTGGTTGTTGAAACTCAAAACTCAAGATCACAAAATGCAGAACCCATGAAGAATGTGTTTCCTATGACTGTTGGTGCGTATTGCTCCAGATATGCATATGATGCGTATCGCCCATGAATAGAGAATTGATATGTATTGCATGTGAATAAGGATTGGTGTGCACTTCACATAAATTCAGATTGATGCGTATTGCCCGAAATTCAGACAGGTGCGTATTGCACATGAACAAAGGATTGTGCGTATTGCCCATGAATAAAGGATGTGTGCGTGTTGCACGAAATTCAGATTGGTGCGTATTGCACGAAATTCAGACAGGTGTGTATTGCACATGAACAAAGGATGGTGCGTATTGCCCATGAATAAAGGATGTGTGCTTGTTGCATGGAATTCGGATTGGTGCGTATTGCACGAAATTCAGACAGGTGCGTATTGCATATGAACAAAGGATGGTGCGTATTGCCCATGAATAAAGGATGTGTAAGTGTTGCACAGAATTCAGATTGGTGCGTATTGCACGAAATTCAGACAGGTGCGTATTGCACATGAACAAAGGATGGTGCGTATTGCCCATGAATAAAGGATGTGTGCGTGTTGCACGGAATTCAGATTGATGCGTATTGCACGGAATTCATATTGATGCGTATTGCACATGAATTCAAATTGGTGCGTATTGCACGTAATTCAGACTGGTGCTTATTGCACATGAACAAAGGATGGTGCGTATTGCCCATGAATAAGGATGTGTGCGTATTGCACGGAATTCAGACTGGTGCGTATTGCATATGAACAAAGGATGGTGCATATTGCCCACAAATAAAAGACGTGTGCGTATTGCACGGAATTAGATTGATGTGTATTTCCCAAAGCCCTCGCATTGAGAGGCAAGAATGCAAGTAGCATGAGATGAAACACCAAACATGTGAAGACTTTGGAGATCTTCCTTTTTGTGATGTTTCCTTTTTGACATGTAATCCTGCATTTTTTTTCTGTTATGAGCAAATGAAAGAGAAAATTGTTAGTTTTAAAGCGGTGGTTGGTTTGTGGCCTTGAATCTCCAACGACTTGACCATACTCCGGATCAGTTTCTCCACTCTATTCCAACTCCTTGGTTAAGCAGCCTTTGAAGCTCCCTCTTTGTCAATTCAGGGCCCTTGATCTTTTGGTACTACCAAACATCATGGTGCGACTGATGTCAAAAACAAATGATGACCTTCATAAATTTTCAGTGAAGATCTGAGGCATTTTTAGTCCTTGCTCGATGGCATGTCAACTCAGGTGCTCAGATTTACCTTTTGGAAAATCGTAGTAAGCTTTGCAATCTTTTTCCTTATTTTATCAAAGGATTATGCCGAAAAGACTAGAAAAATATCAGACTTAAGAGTATGAAAAATTAGATCAAGAAGACTATAAACTTAAGGAAGGACATTTTTTTTTAAAAGAAAAATGAGAAAGAGAACTTATCTAGGCATATGTCGACTTTGATTGAACCATGACATGCACTTTGGACTTGACCCCTGATCCGTTTGAGTTCTTTAGTTCTCACAATCTGAGTCCTCGTCAATTGATCTATGTGCCCTTCATGCAGAGGTATCGAGAAATGGTCATCTTTGCACATTTCTTTCAATGATGTTCTCTCCCTTTATCTTAAGGTGCCCGTAGGATTTTCACCTATAAGATCTTTTTTTTTTGTCGTCTTATGATGCCTATGAAGGTTTTCACCGATAAGACTCTATCATTTCTTTTTTTTTACTTATGGTGCCCCCAAGGGTTTTCACTCATAAGTTTTTTTTTCATATTTTTTTTTCCGATGTTGCCTTTGATGATCATTCTCAGAGTTGATCAAAACGTCGGTATCTAGAATAAACAGAATTATAATCTGACATTATTCTATCAAAAAAAATTAAATAAAAAAAATCCCCAGTTTTCTATAAATACTGGAAGACTAATTTTTTTTTGGGTATGACCGAACCCCTAAGGGTTGCCTACGTATCCTTTCGGAATCAGGTCAAACGTAGTTCAAAATTTTCAATGAGTGATTTCTTTTTTTTTTTTTTTTTAAAAAGGTGCCTTTGTTCTTTCAACCCCAAACTTGTCGCAGAACCTTAGAATGCATTAGATGTAGTATCTTTTGACTGAATCTGCATTAACAATTATGCCAGTGATTTTTCCTTCCACATCAGTAAGGTGCAGGGCTCCTTTGGACAATACTTCCTTGATAAGATATGGACCTTGCCAATTTGGGGCAAACTTTCCCTTGGCTTCTTCTTGGTGCGGGAGAATGCGCTTTAAGACCAGTTGACCTACTTCAAAGTGTCTTGGGTGCACCTTTTTGTTGTATGCACGAGCCATCCTTTGCTGATAAAGCTGACCAAAACAGACAGTCGTCAATCGTTTCTCGTCTATTAATGCGAGTTGCTCTAGTCGGGTTTTGACCCATTCAGTATCTTCAATTTCAGCCTCGACAATAATTCGAAGAGATGGAATTTCGACTTCTGCTGGAATCACAGCCTCAGTTCCATACACCAGCAAATAAGGAGTTGCACCAATCGAGGTGCGCACTGTTGTGCGATATCCTAAAAGTGCAAAAGGCAGCTTCTCATGCCATTGTCTAGTGCCTTGAACCATCCTTCTGAGAATCTTTTTGATATTCTTGTTGGCTGCCTCCACAGCTCCGTTGGCTTTTGGTCGGTATGGAGTAGAATTGTGGTGCACAATTTTGAACTGCTCGCATATCTCCTTCATCAGATTACTATTGAGGTTTGCAGCATTATCTGTGATGATAGCTCTTGGGATACCAAATAGACAAATAATGTTTGCATGAACAAAATCCACGACCGCCTTCTTAGTGACTGCTTTGAAAGTTATCGCCTCCACCCATTTGGTGAAGTAATCAATTGCAACCAAAATGAATCGATGTCCATTAGAGGCTTTTGGCTCAATTGGTCCGATTACATCCATCCCCATGCAACAAAGGGCCAAGGAGCAGCCATGGGGTGTAACTCTGAATGAGGTGAATGAATGAGATCACCATGAATCTGACATTGATGACATTTTTTCACAAAGTGAAAGCAATCCCTTTCCATGGTAAGCCAATAATACCCCGCTCGGAGTATCTTTTTTGCAAGGACATATCCGTTCATGTGTGGTACACATACCCCAACGTGCACTTCATTCACAATTTTCTCGGCTTCTTCAGCATCCACACATCTCAACAAATTCAGATCCGGAGTTCGTTTATACAAAACATCCCCGCTAAAAAAGAAACCATTAACCAGACGTCTAATAGTTCTTTTTTGGCTTCTGTTGGCATGTTTGGGGCATCTCCTTGTCTTCAAAAATTTCTTGATGTCTGAGTACCATGGCTCACCATCTGGTTCTGCTCTCACTGTATTACAATAGCCATGTTGGTCCCGAACTTGAATCTCTAATGGGGTGATGTAAGTGTTTCCAGGATAGGGAAGCATTGAGGCCAAAGTAGCCAAGGCATCGGCCAAATCATTATGAAACCTGGGGATGTATCTAAACTCGATGAACCTGAACCTTTTGCTAAGATGTTCCACACATTGTCTGTATGGAAGAAGCTTGAGGTCTCGAGTTTTCCATTCGCCTTGAGCTTGTCGGATAAGCAAATCAGAATCTCCCAACACAATTAATTCTTGCACACCCAAATCTATTGCCATATTTAGACCCATGATGCAAGCTTCATACTCAGTCGTGTTATTTGTACAAAAGAAACGAAGTCGAGATGTTGCAGGGTAATGTTGCCCTGTGGGCGATATTAGAATTGACCCAATCCCTGTGCCTTTTGCGTTGGCTGCTCCATCAAAGTACAATTGCCAGGCTTGATTTCCATTTGAACCTACTTCCTCAATTGAGTTAATCTCTTCATCTGGAAAATATGTATCCAATGGTTCATAATCGCCATCGACTGGGTTGTCTGCCAAGTGGTCGGCCAAAGCTTGGGCTTTCATTGCAGTGCGAGTGACATATATAATGTCAAATTCAGTGAGCAAAATTTGCCATTTCGCGAGTCTGCCAGTTGGCATTGGCTTTTGAAAGATATACTTTAAAGGATCCATCCTTGATATGGGTAAGTTGTGTAGGACAATAAGTAATGCCTTAACTTTTGAGCTACCCAAGTTAGGGCGCAACACGTCCTTTCCAAAAGGGTGTACTTGATCTCATAACTAGTGAACTTCTTGTTCAAGTAATAGATAGCCTGCTCCTTCCTTCCTGTGGCATCATGTTGACCGAGAACACACCCAAATGAATTATCTGTTACTGAAAGATATAGAAAGAGAGGCCTGTCAGGTTCAGGCGGCACCAACACGGGAGGGTTGGACAAATACTCCTTGATTTTTTCAAAAGCTCATTGACAATCTTCTGTCCATCTGACAGCGGCATCCTTCTTCAGAAGTTTGAAAATGGGCTCACATGTGGTTGTGAGTTGAGCAATAAACCTGCTGATGTAGTTCAGCCTCCCAAGTAGACTCATGACTTCGGTCTTATTTTTCGGGGATGGCAAATCTCGAATGGCTTTTATTTTGGAGGGATCCAATTCGATTCCCCTTCTACTGACAATAAAACCCAGAAATTTTCCAGATGAAACTCCGAATGCACATTTTGCTGGATTAAGCTTGAGGTCATATCTTCGCACTCTTTCCAAGAATTTTCTCAGATCTTGCACATGATCAACTTGTGTTTTAGACTTGATGATTACGTAGTCGACGTATACTTCAATTTATTTATGCATCATATCATGGAACATGGTGGTCATAGCCCTCATGTAAGTCGCCCCAGCATTTTTAAGACCAAATGGCATGACCCTATAGCAATAAGTCCCCCATGGAGTGGTGAAAGCAGTTTTCTCAGCGTCCTCTTCATCCATCAAGATTTGATGATACCACGCATAACAGTCCACAAAAGATTGCATCTCGTGTTTTGCACAATTATCAACTAGGATGTGGATATTTGGCAATGGAAAGTTGTCTTTTGGACTAGCCTTGTTCAAATCTCGATAGTCAACACAAACTCTTGTCTTTCCATCCTTTTTTGGCACAGAAACAACATTTGCCAACCAGGTAGTGTAACGAATAGCTTGGATCACATTTGCATTCAGTTGTTTCATTATTTCTTCCTTGATTTTTTCACTCACGTCCGATTTGAATTTCCTTCTTTTCTGTTGGACGGGTGGAAAGTCAGGATAAACGGGCAACTTATGAACCACTAAATCAACACTCAAACCTGGCATGTCATCATAAGACCAAGCAAACACATCTTTGTATTCGAACAAAAGTTGTATTATGGCCTCTCTAATTCCTGATTGATATGTAAACTTATTTTTATTTCCTTAACATCCTTAGAACTTCCCAAATTGATTGTCTCAGTTTCACTAAGATTAGGCTTAGGTTTGTGCTCAAATTGTTCCAGTTCCCTATTAATTTCCCTAAAAGCCTCTTTTTCATCATATTCAACTTCTTGACTTGGTGATTCAAGAATAAACAACTCTTTGAAATCTGGAAGTGAATTCCGCATGCATGTCATGTTATCAAAGCCGGCATTTACAGAACTGAAAAATAGAGAATAAGAATTAAGGGAGGAAAAAAACAAAATTTACTATGAAATTGGAATTTCATTTCATTGAAATCAAAAAGAGACAGAAGGGTTGACAACTACAAAATACTTTGAACTATTCGGATCACAACCTTGACAATAACAAAATACAAAAGAGTAGCAAAACAAACTACCACGACTCCTTCCTTATGGGGAAAGGAGTGGCTTTCCAATTGCTTAGCTCAACACCTGAGCCCACGAGTTGCACATCAGCATGACTTGTAACTTCACCAACTTGGACCATATTTACTTCACAAAACAACTGACTGAGATCCTCAATAACTTCTTCAATGTCTTCAAGAGTGAATGAAGCTTTCAATTTTGGACCCTGAGGTTTGATAAAAGAATGAGAAATATGGGGAATCGGTTGTGGCAACGCCCAATCAATCCTTTTGTGGTTCTTAGCCTTATCTCAGTTTCTCTTGCTTTGTTTGTATTCGAGGCCAGAGGTGCCTTGGTTTCCTAAGAGAGTAATGGGATCCACGATTCCTTGCGAATATACTCCCAAACCTTTACCGGGTTGATAACCATATTTGAGCATCGTTGTTGCTACCATTGAAGCGGAAGAAGAGATACATGATTGGATGATAGATTCTCCTTCTTTAAAGCGATCGACTGATACAACCTCAAAAGACTGGTAAACAACAGAATCACATCCTTCTTTTGCCTCAATGTATAGGACGGATGGATCTCTGTAAATAGGTGAATCATCTTCCCCATGAACAGTGATTTCCTGATTGTTATATTCAAACTTGACAACTTGATGTAGAGTTGATGGGACGGCTTGAGCCATGTGGATCCATGGCCTCCCTAGTAGAAAATTATAAGATGTTTCCATATCCATTACTTGAAACACGATCATAAAGACTACTGGCCCAATTGTCATGTTTAACTTGATTTCACCAATGGTATCCCTCCTTGAGCCATCATAAGCTCGCACAAATACATTACTGGGGCAAATTCTGTCAGGGTCAACTTTCAAGCTTTGCAACGTAGAAAGAGGACATATGTCTACCCCTGACCCTCCGTCTATCATGACCCTCTTTACATAATAACCTTCACATGTCACTGTAAGATGCAAAGCTTTGTTGTGTCCAGCTCCCTCCTTGGGCAACTCATCATTAGTGAAAGTGATGGCGTTAGACTCGAAGACGCGCTTGGTCATATTCTCCAACTGATTCACTGTGGTCTCTTTTGGCACATGTGCTTCATCCAATACCTTATTCAACACAAGACGATGTTCTTCTGAGTTCAAAAGTAGAGACAACACTAAAATCTGTGCATGCGTCTTCTTCAATTGTTCCACGATAGAGTAATCTGGAACCTTAAGCTTTTTTAGAAATTCTACATTTTCTTCCCCAGTGATTGCTTTCGTTAGTGGTACTTGGATATTTTCAGTCATCTTCCCTTTTCTAATTCTTCTGGAGAATAACATCTTCCAGAACGTGTCAAACCCCCCGCTTCATCAACTTCTTCGACAATCTTCTTTCCTCGATAAACCACTGTGGTTTTGTTATAGTTCTAAGTGACAGCCTTTGAATCAATTACCGGAATCTGTTGAACGGGCTTAACAAAGATAGGCTCTTTCAACTTGGTCAAGCAACTTTGGTCATGTTGTGTTAATGAAAAGCCTTTTGATACATACAACTTTGGCATAGCTGCTCGAACTTCAATCCCCTTTGAAACCCCCGGGACGCACAAGACTTTGGTGTCAAGATTGACACCTTCCACACTCAGAGATGCAACTGGTTCTAAACTCTTCATTAACTTGTCTTCTTCTCCGATCTTCCTAAACAACTTTCCCATTTTGCTGATGAGTTTGTACTCTTGATCATCACAAACCATACCCACTAAGTTGTTTTGAGCTGGAAGTGGGTTATTGGTCACATTGGGAGTGTTTTGATCATTTGTCACAACAACAACTCCATGATCGATTAGCTTCTCTATCGCTCCCTTCAAGTTCCAACAATTATCAGTGATGTGTCCTGGGGGCCCTTAATGGTATTCACATCTTTCATTGGCTTGGAAACCTGGAGCATTAGGATTCAGACGATGTGGTGGGATACATTCAATGGCTCCTATCTTTCTTAACTTTTGAAATAAGCTGGAGTACGACTCTCCCAATGGAGTGAATTTCCTTTTCTGTGCTTGATCTTGAGCATAATTCTGCATAAGAGGAGAGTTGTAAGGGACCTGATAGGGTGGCCGTTGTGGGCCAAAGTTTCCTTGAGATGGGGCCCAAATATGCGGGCGATTGGGGGGATGCACATACGACTGAGCTTTTAAGACCGTGTACGGAGATGGAGATACTGGATATTGAGGGGCATAATGGTAGTAATGCTGAGGATAGCTAGGTTGTCCCTGAACTGATGGGTAAGGACAATTAGACTTTCTCTGAGCTCCCCTTGACCCTGATGCCAGTGAAATAACTTCATCTTTCCTTTTACGATTTCCAAAACTTGCTGAACCACCTTGAATGGCCTGTGTGGTAGCTTTAATTGCTGCCTGGCTCACGATCCTTCCTGTTTTGAGACCACTTTCGACCATTTCCCCAATTTTGATTGCTGTGTGAAACGGTCTTCCCATTGCGGCTGTGAGGTGGTGGAAGTAGTCAGGATCTTGACCCTCTATGAAGATATCAACCAATTCTTGCTCATTTAATGGGGGTTTGACTCGGGCTGCTTGTTCCCTCCATTTGATAGCATATTCTCTAAAGCTTTCACTTGGGTTTTTTCTTGTATTGGAGAGTGTATTACGATCTGGCATAATGTCGACATTGTACTGAAATTGTCTAACAAAATCTTGAGCCATATCATCCCATATGTGCCAGTGGGAGATCTCTTGGTCTATAAACCATTCTGAGGCAACACCTGTCAGACTCTCACCAAAATAAGCCATGAGCAATTCTTCTTTACACCCTGCACCCCGAAGTTGATTGCAGTATCTCTTAAGGTGGGCGATGGGATCACCGTGTCCATCATACTTATCAAACTTAGGGGTTTTGAACCCAGATGGCAGGTGGACATTTGGGAACATACACAAGTCTTTGAATGCGACACTTTTGTGCCCTCCTAACCCTTGCATGCTTTTCATTTTTTTCAACATTTCTTCTTGCTCTGAGCCTGGAGTGGGCCTCTCAACATCGATGGGGGAGCCAAATTGAACAGAGTTAGGGGCCCCAAATGCTATCCCAGAAGTATAGTACTGCTCTAGATGAGTGGTGAACTGTCCCTCTTGAGCTGCTCTCTGCGTCACAGTTGGTTGTGGGAGAGTATAGACCGGTGCAGCTGTTGTGACAGTGGGATTATTCCTGAATGACATGCCTTGAGGGCGGGTTATTGATGGCCCGGCCCTACAATTATCAAATGGACCATACCCTGGTGGGAAAAAAGGGTCTGATATTGGGACCTGAGAAGATGAAGATTGGATACTGGTGATCTCAGGAAAACCAGGAATAGACGTTGGTGGTCTTGTCCATTGGCCCAGGCTTGCCACAACTGTGCCATAATATGTCTCAATGTCCAATTTTCTTCAACAGTGACTGTCTCTCTTGTTGTTGAATCAATTGTAGTATCCACTGGATTCACCATAGTTTTAGTATTGGTTGTCATTGACGCTCTTATCTTAGACCTGGTAAAGTACGGGTGCTCTGCCAGTTTACCACAAACCAACCACCGAAAGCTAACTAGAGTTGATGTGAAATGAACAAACTTGTTAGGGGTTAGACAATTTTATAAATCAATCACACATTTATTAATCACATAGTAACATGGGTTCAGAAGGCCATTGTTTCATCCCATCTTTGCTTTGCTTATTGTCCATTTTTTTTTTTTTGGAAAAAGAAAAAGTTTTGAAAAAAAAAAAGAATTCTGATCGGACCCTTTGAAGGTTGCCTACGTATCATGTTACTGCATGAATCAGATCATTACGTAGTTGAAAAATTTAGATAACTCAAAAAGATTAATTTGGAATAATGAGAAAGAAAATTCTTTCATTCATTCGCCACAACTTCAAGAAAACAACAAAATCAAAAGATTTAAACACAACTCGGATCAACATAATATCCTTAAACACCAAATTTTAAACTGAAACACCAAGTCTTTCAACAAACAATATGAAACGAACAAACAAAAAACAACAACTAAAACTTCTCTTCAATCTTCATCACTTTCTTGGGGCTTTCTTTTTCCTCCCAAGGTCTCATACAAATTCAGTAACACCTTCGGCAGATGGGAACAATGGTCCGTGCTTGCTCAGCCACTTCTTGATCATTCATACGGCGCTGATTTTTAATAACATAGGAGGTTTGCTCTGCCAGTTGATGAACTTGAAGTCTAGCCCTTCCCATGTTTTGATGACAGTCATTTAACTAAGTCTGATGATCACCAAGATTATTCCTCAAGAGGGCCTCTTGCCTTTCTGCTGCTTCGAGTTGATGGCGAAGTGTTGCTCTCTCAATAATCAGTTGTCTTTGCCCTTCTTCGATATCAACATAGTGGCTGATTTTTCTCTTACATTCTTCTAACTGATGTATCCAACACGACCTTTCTTTCTCAAATTTTTCCTTATGCCGTTTAAGTTCTCCCTTTTGATAGTGCACGGCCTCTTCGGATGCCACTAAGTTCCTCTTCAATCGAGAGATCTCAAAACTCTGCTCCTTTTTTATCTGTCGTGCCAAGTGGATTCTACTATCCAATTCTTCCTCCAACCGGGCTAATCTTCCCTCTGCATGCTTCAATTCTCCTTCCATATCTTGCAACTCTAACTTTTGATTTCTTCCTCTTTGGACCTGTACTTCTTGCCATGCAATGGTTGCTTTGGCCTTCTCCAACTCTTTTTTCAAGTGTCTTATAATGTGTTGATCTCTTCTTTTCTGCTGGATCCTTCGGGAGTGTCACCAAATGTCATTGGATCACGAAACCACGATAGGTACCCAGGAACCACCTTTCCTTTATCTTGCTCCACAACCATTTCACTTAGCTCAGAAATTATACTCCCATACCAAATCTTCATAATATCTTCGCTATTAAAAGCAAAACCTGGTGGAGTGTCATATGCAAACCTACTCATATCATCATTGGGTGGGATTTCTTGAACTCTGGCTAGTTGACACATAACCCGAAGTGGGGCATATGGTTGAACACCTCTAAGACCAATCAACCCAAGAAATGAGATACCACTAGACATGCAAATGATATCCTTAGCTGGGAACCAGTAATAATTCCACACTATTTCATCAGATGTGATCACCGAAAGTTTTTCTTCACACGCTATGATTCCTTTTGGAAAACCAATTTTTGCTTTCCTTTCCTTATGGGAGGAAACATAGTTACACCAATCTGGAGTAAACCTAGGCGCACGATCATGGTGATAAAGGTGTTCCAAAAACCATATTTGGAGCAAAATATTACATCCTTCAAAGTACATTTCCCCACTTAAACATTTAGTCAATGCATGAAGCATATCTGCCAGGATCATAGGAATAATAGTTGGACTTTTCATTGTGGTCAACGCCTTCACCACACCAGCTAGACGAATGTCAATATGCTTGTCCCTTTTAGGGAAAATAATGAGCCCCAAAAATGCGACCATAAAGGCAAAACATCCATTTGCCTTCCAAGCCTCTTCACCCCCTTGGTTACTCAACTGGTTTCGATAGTTCTTGAATCCATCCCTTTGGCTGTATCTCTGGTATAGAATGTCCAATGAGACCCACCCATTTTTCAAACTCTCTTTCTCTATTTGATTAATCTTGAGGAGTTCCAGGAATTTTTTGGCATCAACATGTTTCGGAATTATGGGTCTTTTATTGCGTAGATCAGCACCTCGAATTGTAGACCCCTTCCCCATGAAGCCGGCAATTTCTTCCAAAGTTGGTGTCATTTCAAAGTCATAAAAATGAAATACATTATTTTTGGGATCCCAAAAAGGAATCAATGCCTCGATCACATCCCTTCTAGGTTCAATCTCCATAAGATGCACTAGATGCCCCAAGTGTTCTTTTACTCTTTTTTTCTCATGACTTCCCATGTCTGTCCACCATTGCCATAAATCATTTGGTATAGTATCTACGATCATGAACTCTGGAATTCCTTCGCTTCTAGGCCTTTTTGAACCTGGTCCTTTGGTCGATGGTGCCATTTGTACCTTTAAATAGAATCCAATAAAAGTTTTTATGACAAACTCTAACAGAGTGAAGAAAGAAAGTATAAAAATTTGTTTTTCTTTTTTTTTTTAAAAAAAATAATAAAATAAAATAAAATAAAACACCAATTTTTACAAACACCGAACCCGAGAAGGGATGCCTACGTATCTCTTTTTAGTGAGAATCAGGTGTGCGTAGTTCATAAAAGAAAAACATGTCTTGGGAAGATACCCCTTTTATTTTGACCTTTTTTAAAATAAAATAAAATAAAATAAAATAAAATTAAACTCACAAAGCTATTTTGAAGATGGTCAACAATGTCACGGCCTTCTGAACCAACTATTTTTACATAGCATATAAAATAAACATTTTGGTCTAGCATGGATACCTATCTTAGATTTCGCTAGGTCAAATTCACATGATGAAAGGAAAAAAAATAGCATACCAGAGACATTTTATCTGGGTTTAACATTTATGAAGGTGTCTAGACTGGCTTACTTGAGCGGACAACTCGAGTCGGGGAGGGTCAGTGTACCGGTAGCAGAGCTATTCCGGCTTAACTAGTGGTCCAACCCCGCCTAACATGTGTGACAACTTAGAATCAGGAGCGTAACCGCACACTGACTCATCCTAGACAGAAGTCCTGTGGAGCGTAACCGCACACACAGTGTATAACAAAATTACAGAGACTCAGAGGGTATGCGAGAGAAAATAATTTATATACAATATAATATCAAAACAATAAATTACTGAAATAACACAATTAGCATCCAAACATAAAATTTATCCAAATAAACAAAATAGCCAAAAAAAAAAATGTACAAAGCTCGAATTCTAAAGAAGGTCTCTAGCGGAGTCGCCAGATCTATCACACCTCTTCCGTTTTTTTATTTATTTGTTTTTAACAATTGTTGAGGATATGACATGTTTAAAAATATATATATATATATATATATATATATATATATATATATATATATATATATATATTTATTTTTAGAGTCGCCACTTGGAATTGAGTTTTTTAGGTGTTCCAAGTCACCAAATAGTTCCTAGTTTAAAATTAAAAAAAAACTCTTTATCTTTTATTTTTTGTCTACGAAAAACAGAGATTGGGTAAGGAATTCTATTGACCGGAGGGAAGGTATGAGGCACCCCTGAGTCCCATGGTTCTAGAACGGTCGCTTTATTAACTTATATTTGGCTAAAAATAATTTTTTGGATAAAAAGGAGAAAATTTGTATTAATTACTATTTTTTTTAAAAAAAATTGATTGGCCTAGGAGCGTAACCGCACACAAGATCCTTTTTTTTAGAACAGAATACACACCAAGGATCATAACCGAACACATGATGGTATTTGAAGTTTTATTTTTTTTTTAAAAAAAACGATAATTAATTACTCAAATTGTTCTTTAAAATAATGATAAAAATGAATAAAAGAAAATGGTGCAACATATAGACAAGAAAATGATTAGTATTTATTTATTTATTATTATTAAAAAAAATTAGCATTTATATTTATTGTTTTACCAAAAGAAAATAAATAGACAATTAAGTTTTACTACTAGACAATGACAATAAAAGGGAAAAAAAATATTTTACAAAATTATAATTAAACACTCTTTTAAACTAATGATATATTAGTTTTAAATTTTTTTTTAATTATATTGATAAATTTTAAGAAATAACCAATTTAGTAAAATTTTATTTTATACAAAATGACCACATTGACTTATTTGAAAGAAGATTGAAAAAAATAGCAAAATATATCTAGTTGTTAGATTATTAAGTCAAATTTGTATTTTTACTTTAATAGTCAATTCAAATATTTATTTAAGAGAATTTATTTTTTTATTTTTTTTTAAAAAAAAGAAGACCATATTTACATTTTATTTTCTTTATTTTTTTTTTGTTTTTGCAGAAATAACCAGATATACATTTTTTACAGAAATAACCATATTTACATTTTTTGCAGAAATAACCAGATTTACATTTTTCTTTTGTTGCAAAAATGACCAGATTAAACCCTTTTGTAAAAATGACCAGTTTTACATTTTTTATTCTTATTTTTTCTTAAGTTCGTTTTTCAAAAAGAAAGTTACCAAAAACCTAAAAATTGCGATTGTTATATTTTATTTATTTATTTATTTTACTTTTTTTTTTTACAAAAAAAACAACACAAAAGTCTACTTACTAAAGCTAAAATTTAAACTACATATGATTAATAATATATATGTACATCATAATAAACACAATCATATGAGAATCACTATAGACTAAACTAATAAAAAATATACAAACTAAATAACATAAGGATAAACATAATCATACGAGAATCACAATAAACTTAGCAAAAAAAAAATCAATAATTTTTCAATAACATAAAAAGAACATAAACATTAATTCAAATTACATTGTGAAATGTAAAAAGAAATACCTAGAGTTGATGACAAGCAAATAATAGAAGCAAGTTCAATTGAATTCCCAAGACAACCCAAGAGAAATATCTTCTTTTTTTTTTAAGAAGAAGAAATTTTTTTAAGTTTTTCTTTTTCTTCTTGCAATTTTCTTTCTATCTTTTTTCTTCTCCTGTCCCTCCTTCGAAATGGAAAAAAGAAGGGGGTTTAAATAGGTGTTCAACATTAAACCCCCAACTTTTCTTGAAAACTTAAGAGCCAATGCATGCATTGGACTCTTTGTTTTCCCAAGGTGCCACCCAAGATGGTCAATGAATTTTTTTTATTTTTGTTTTAAGAAAAAATCAGATTAATTGAATGATTCATTTGCCCTTTTAGATGACCCATTTACTTTATTCATTAATTGAATATAGTTATATGGGTCATCAGAAAATAATAGGCCCAAATATCATTTAGATGACCCATTTCTTTTATTCATTGTTTGAATAATAGTTAATGGGTCATCTGAAAATAAAAGGCCCAAATGTCATGTAGATGACACATTTCTTTTATTCATTGTTTGAATAATAGCTGATGGGCCATCTGAAAAATTCTAAAATAGGCCCAAATATTGACCCATTTCATCAAGACCCAAATAAATTGACCCACTAACACAAAATCTAAATAGCTAAACAATTTTAATGATCAAACACAACAAAATAATGCAGAAAAAAAAGTAAAATAAAAAATAATAAATAATAAACATAAAACGAAATAAAATAAATAAACAAATAATAATAATACTTCAAGCAACAACATCAACATGATAAACTTAAAGAACATTAATAACACAAATTCGACATCAAACGACTTATATGGTCAAACGAAAAAAAGATTTGAATAAAGATTGAGAGGGGGGGAAAGATTGACATAACTTTCGGGTAAATGAAGGTCGCCGGAAAACTTGGCCGGAAAATTTTTTGACGGATTTTGAACTTAAAATTTATATCAAATGATAGCCCTTGAAGAGCTCTACACATTTATGTAAAGGGTTTGGGATGGGAATGACCGGAACTTTATAAATCTAAGGAAAAAAGTAAAAATTCATATTTTGTTTTCCTTAGATCTACGGAGTTTGGCTATAGATATGGATGAAAGGTTTGTAGATTTAGGTAGAGGAGGGTGAAAGGAAAATATGGTAAAATTTTAAATATTTTCCGGCCAAAAAAGTGAGGGCCACCGGGCGGTGGTGGCGGCAGCGGTGGCCGGCCGGCGGCATGGTAGTAAGGGGAAGAAGAAAAATAAAAAATCTAAAATAAAAAAAAATGCTAATTTTGGAGTTTTGTATTTTTGCTTGGGTCCAATAATAGCCCTTGGATCAAAATATCATGAATGATTGAGATTTAATCTTGACCATTTCTATTGGACCGGGTCAAAATCAATTGGGCCATCCTAATTGATCTAAATCAGCCCAATTTAAAAAAAATTGGGTCATTTGAGCCAATAAAAAAAAAAAAAAATACCCAACATACAAATAAAAATAAAATTCCTTACTAAAATATTATAGGAGTAAAATAAACACGTCAAAAATTAGGTGTTCACAATATTTCATTCAGATATTACAATTAACTCATAACATGCTTTAAGCGATAAGTCGTCAGCTAAATCTAAGAAAAGTAAGATATAACCTACGTCTAAATTGAACCGCAAAGCCCCAAACTATCATAAGATAGTTTTTTGCAAATACGATAGGTCCTTTGCAAATGCAGTCCCCAAGAATTTCCTTTTCTACAAATGTGACCAAGTATATGCAAACTCAAAAAAGGAATTTGTCTTGCACTTGATACAACTCCTAACAATTGTAAAAACATATCCAAACTTAGACTCAACCCTGAGAAATTATTCGAAAACCTCTAAATATAAATTAGTGGTTCAAATTAATCATATAACACATTTATACCTATTGATAATATCAAATTACTAGTTCAGGGTCATCTTGACTGAATGTTAATCATGGTCAAATCAAAACTTAAAAAAAATAAGAAATCTGCCAAAGATTTAAAATGCCACTTAAAGACTCGAGAATTAAGTTGAACCTCCAACTACACCATATATAACCTCGAGATCTAGTCAAATTATTAAAATTTGGATTCAACCTTGCCAAACTCAAATATTGACTTTGGTCAAAATTTAAAGTTTTCACTTATAAAACTGAAATACCCAAATCAATTTGCTTTATACAAAATTAATGATGGTTTCCACCAAAACACACACCTTGACAGGAGAAAGAAAATCTTATTTACTTAATTTTCTTTTCTTGTCCTTTTCTTTGATAAATTAAACTGCTTTTAAATCTTGTTGCATAGATACTTCATTTTAATATTTTATCAATTAAGTCTTATTTATTATTTTTATGGTTCCAAAATGATTTATTATTTTTCTTTTGTTGAATATTAAGTAAAAAAGAAAGAAAAAATTATCCTGATAAAAATAAAGAATTCTCTATATGATCGCATTTCAAAATATAAGAAATATCAACTATAATCTTGGGATTTATGAACTTGTCCATGCATGATTTGTTTTTTCTATCCATTGAGAAACATGGATAAAGTTCTAAATATTAATATGGATATTGACTTGTATGATTTTCGTAAAAAGGTGAACATTATTCCTAGAACTTTATTAGAAAATGCTTCTACAAATTATCATCAAAATTATTCGAATAATTAGAAATTATGTAATGTTATTCTTAAAGTACCACCATCAACATTCCTAGTAGTTCATCAATAGTCACAAATTCTTCAAAATAACTTATTCGAGTACCCTTAATAAAGAAGATAACTTCATCATCTTATTTTTTTTAACGGGGGAAAAGAATGTCTCCATGCTACAAGAGGAAGGAGGAACAAGCAAAATTATACTACAAAAGGAACCCCAATTACCAACAAAAAAAAATTTTGGTAAATATTACCAGCCGATTTTAATATGTTGGTAAACTTACCACAAAAAATCAGTTGGTAAACATCCAAAGTTTGAAAATTCCGTTGGAAAATTCACCAACTAATTGTTGAAAAGGAGTTAGTAATTTTTTTTTCTTTTTTTTTCTTGATTATTCGATTCATACATTGGGTTGGGGGGGGAGGGTAAAGTGCTCCCTAACAAAGGCGAATCAAACCCAAGAGACCTCTTGATTAAGGATGAAGTAGTACTTACCACTACACCACAACCCTTGTTGGTATTAAATTTTAAATACGTTAGTATGAATATTTGTCTTTTAATAAATTTACTAATTGATTGCTAGTTTGTTGGTAATATATCAGTCAAGCTCAATGTTAGGTTAGTAATTGATTGACAATATATTCAAAATATTATTAACTGAATGATTAATCAATAGTAAAATATTTATTAATTTATTGCATTTAAAAATCTAAGAGCACGAATATAAATTCAAAAATATTAATATCAATTTATAAATCATATTTGAATGAAACAAGCAAAATCTATGATAACAAGTTAAATTAATCTCAATATGACACATATCATTATATTAAAAATATTAATTTGAGCACTTTTATCAAAAATATTGACCAAATCTAAATTTTGGCCAAAAGTTAAAAGTCCAAACGTCTAACAACACAAACTGAAAATGGAAGCTTCAAAACCTGAATCAACAATCCTATAAGATATAAAAATGACCTTTCGAAACTAATCGCGCTGACGAAATTCTCATTAGAGCACGTTAAAAAATGTTAAGCAAAGTCAAATTTTGGCTAGAAGCTAAAAGTTAAAACGGCTAACGATACAAATTGAATATGAAAACCTCAAAATCCAAATCAACCATCCTATTTGACGAAAAATGACCTTCTAGAGCTAACCGCGCTGATGAAATTCAAATTTGAGCATGCTTCCCAAAAAATTGATCTAATTCAAATTTTAGCCAAAAGTTAAAAGTTAAAATGCTTAACAACACAAACTAAAAATAAAAGTCACAAAACCCGAACAAACAATCCTGTGAAACCAAACTGAACTTATATGGCTAGCCGCGGTGACAAAGTTTCAATTCAAGCATGATTATAAAAATATTGACTACAGTGAAATTTTGGCCAAAACTTAAAAGTTAAAATGCTTAACAGCACAAACTAAAAATGAAAGCCTCAAAACCGGAACCCTCTATCTTATTACATATAAAATGACCATCCGCATCTAACTGCACTGATGAAATTCTTCATCTAAGCACATTTATCAAATATATTGGCCGAAATAAAATGTTGACCAAAATTTATAAGTTAAAACACCTAACAACACACACTAAAAATGAAAGCCTCAAAACCCGAACCAACCATCCTACTAGATAAAAAATGACCTTTCGAAACTAATGAATCTGATGGAGTTCTAATCTGAGCATGTTTACCAAAAATATTGAACAAAATCAAGTTTTGGTTAAAATTTAAAAGTTAAAACGGCTAATGACATAAACTGAATATGAAAGCCTCGACTCCAGATGTTGATTTACCAAAAATTTAACTTCAATTGGTGAATTTACCAACTATTCAAATATAAGTTAGTAATTAATAATTTACCAAGAGATTTTATCAGAGTTGGTAATAGTTACTATTCAGCTATACATTCATATGATTACCAACTAATATTTAATATGTTGGTAAATTTTACTAATGAGTTAATGATCGATTGGTATATTATCAACTATTTTAATGATGTTTGTAACTTACTAACTACAATCTTTATTCATCGGCGAAATTTTCAATTAATTGGATTTTGGTTGGAAAGTTTACCAACAAATTACATTTCGTTACTAATTTACCAACACATTTATATTTTGGTTGGTAAATTTAGCAAGAAAATCTTGTTTTTGGTAAATGTTTGGTTAGTAATTCATTGGTAATACGTTAATAAATTATACAAACAATTTTTTTGTCATATTTACCAATCGATATATACTTCGTTAGTAATATTACCAACAAAAGGTGTGCGTTAGTAATATTTCAGTTGGTAATCCATTGATCGAATGTTGCTAAATTTGGCGTCATTTTTTTTCTCCGTATTTACAAACTAAAATATTTAGTTAGTAAGGTTTTGGTTGGTAATCTGTTAGAATTTCGTTTTTAAATTTTAATATATAATTCAGTTAAAAATATGTTGATTTGTTAGTAGAATACTAACCAACTTAAGTTATTAGTAAAAATTATTGGCAAGAAGTTTTTTTTTTTTTTTTTGTGAAGGGAGATATCAAGAAAACATTAAAGTCAAGGACTTGATCAGATGCCTAATTTTATGGAGAAACAAGATGCCATAATTAATATTTCAAGAATGAGGGAGAAAGAGAACCATAAGACTAATGACATGATTCTGAATTCTCCAACAACCTATGCTAAAATTCTTGCTTTGGGGAAATTTGAAAGAGAGTCGTTCGTGAAAACAAAGTTACCATTGATTATCCTTTGAAAATTCAGAAAAATACTTTAAAAGAGAAAGAAAACGTTGCAATTTCGGGCATAAATAGTTGAAAAATCATGTTACTAATCCTAAGGTTCTCTTTCTCCCTCCTACTTGATTATTAATAATGACACCTTGTTTCTCCAAAATTTTAGCCATAGGGTCAAGTCATTTAAGGATTTTCTTGATTTCTCCCTTCACTAGTACTAAATTTACATGTGCCTTCCTCCTCTACTAGCATGGAAATATTCTTTTATCCTATGGAAAAATATCAGACAGATGAGTAGTCATCATCTTTATTAAGGGTGAATTGATAAATTATCTTGAAGAATTCTTATCTATTGATGTAATTTATCAATATTCATGTCACCGTTTGGAGCTTCATCCATGTTTACCAATGGGTATAAAAGAATTGATTTTTTTTCTCTTTTGTTTTGCGATTTTGTGAAGGTCCTTTGGGTCATTTTCTCTTCTTTTTTTTTTGGCATTTTCGACATCTAGAGCTTTTCTGTAGTGATCCAAAGTCATTTATGACTTGTTAGGACTGACAATTTGGCCACCTAGTCCTTGCGACATTTGGATCGCTAGAGCAACGATTATATTGATTAGATATCTGCTCTTCCTATGTTATTTTATTTTCCATTTGAGAGTGTTGAGAGCTATTTTCTTGTGTAATTCATTTCATTGAGCTAAGATTAGCACGAGGACATTGTTAACGTCACTAATCACGCTCCTTAACCTATAAGTTATCGTTTTAATTGTCGAATTTAACTTAAAATGGATTTATTGAACTAGTTTCTTGTTGGACACAAACAAACCTAAATTAAAAAAGCTTTTTATCAATTTCACATAGAGAAAGCTTTTCAGATTGGGATAGTTAAAATATATTTTATTTATTTAATGTTGAATTTACCACGTACTCTAATTCAGTAAATCTTTTGGATCTATAAAAAACGTTTAAATTTAAAGGCATAATATAAATCAATTTTCTATTAGATTATATACAACAAATAAAATTGAAATAGTTTTTTAAAATGTGAATATTTTAATGGAAATAAAGTATTTGCAAGAGATAGTTATTTAAAGCACTAAGGAATAAATTAGTAGTACATCATCCCATTAAAAAAATAAATTTAAATTAAAAATCATACAACTTGGTGATTCGTTGATTCAATTATGATGAATCCATGAAAAGGATTCTGCTGGAATTGAATTCCTTAATCGTAACGTCATCGCTATCAATGTTCTCTGCAATGTTGTGAATGCATTTTATGTCGAATGCAATAGATTGAGTTTCGTTTATAATGATTGAATGAGAGAGATTGTTCAAATATTAATTTTATTTATATAGAAGGGGCAAGCGATTAGGGTTTTCTAACATTTGATAAAAAACATTGTTAAAATTTGATTGCCCCAAAATAGAGTTGACAATTTCGATCCATATTTATAAATTCAACCCATTAAATTCATATTTTAATATATTGGGTCACTTATATTTCATTTGGGCAAAAATAAAAAGTTAGAAAAATATAGGTTAAATATGGATATCCGTATATTAACTCATATTTGTAAATAGAAAAGAAATATTTTCCTTAAATTATTTATGAAAACATTTTCAAAATTCACACAACGGATCCTAAATCAAACACTGACATGATCCACCCACCCCTACCTGCTTACCTCAGCTTACTCAACTCTATTACCTCACCCATCTCTACCTCACCCCACTTGAGTTAGGGATCGGATCCTGTTAGAGTGAGGAGTTAGGTTCGGGATCGAGAATGATTTAGTTTTTATATCTTTCTGATTCACTCTAATTTTTTAGAAATGGATATCAACGTAAATTACTTTCTCTCATCACAAGCCTTGTTAAAATAAACCTAGGATCTTAAGGTACCAAGTTCCTTAAGCTACATGCCATTATCGGCTCAAACTCCAATTTGGGTAAGCACATAATCAAGTCATCTCAATTAATACTTCATTCAGACATTACACTAAATTCATAACATGCTTTACGCAATAAGTTGTCAGCTAAATATATGAAAGGTAAGATATAACCTACCTCGAAAAGAACCGCAAAGCCTATGATAGTTTTTTGCAAACATGATAGGTCCTTTGCAAATGCAGTGCCCAAGAATTTTCTTTCTACAAATGCGACCAAGTACCAGCAAACGCAAAGAAGGAGTTTGTCTAGCACTTGATACAACCCATAACAATCGTAAAAACATATCCAAACATAGACTCAACCCTTAGAAATTATTTGAAAACCTCTAAATATAAATCAGTGGTGCAAATTGATTATAAAACACATTTATACCTATTGACAATATCAAATCACTAGTCTAGGGTCATCTTTGACTGAATGTTAACCATGGTCAAATCAAAACTTAAGAAAATAAGAAATCTATCAAAGATTCAAAATGTCACTTAAAGACTCGAGAATCCTGTCGAATTCCAACTACGCCATAATAACCCTCAAGATCTCTCTTGTGAAATAATTATAATTTGGAGTCAACCTTGCCAAACTCAAATATTGACATTAGTCAAAATTTGAAGTTTTCACTTATAAAACTGAAATACCCAAAATCAATTTGTTTTATACAAAATTAATGATGGTTTCCACCAAAACACACACCTTGATACGAGAAAGAAAATCTTATTTCCTTTATTTTTGTTTCTTGTCCTTTTCTGTGATGAATTAAATTGCTTTTAAATTTTGTTGCATAGATAATTTCATTTTTATATTTTCCCGGTTAAGTATTTTTTAATTATTTTTTCAAACTGATTTGATTATTTTTCTTTTGATGAATATTAAGTAAAAAAGAAAGAAAAAATTATCCTGATAAAAATAAAGAATTCTCTATATGATCGCATTCCAAAAAAATAAGAAAAATCAACTATAATCTTGGGATTCATGAACTTGTTCATGCATGATTTGTTTTTTCTACCCTGACAAACATGGATAAAGCTCCAAACAGTAACATGGATATTGACTTGCATGTATGATTTTCGTAAAAATGTGAACATTATTCCCTAGCACTTCATTAGAAAATGCTTCTACAAATTATCATCAAAATTATTAGAATATTTCAAAATAATGTAATGTTATTCATGAAGTACCACCATCAACAGTTGTTCATCAATAGATACAAATTCTTCAAAATAACTTATTAGATTGCCCTTAATAAAGATGATGACTATTCATTATCTTATATACTTCCTCCGTCCCTTTTTACTTGTCCACTTTTGAATTGACACACCTATTAAGAAAATAATTAATGACGTAGTGAGTTTACGATTTTACCCCTATTAATTATTTAGTGTATGAAAAGTTCTACATTTTAAGAGTAATTAGTCATTTAATTGAGGGTATAATAGGTAAAAGAAAATTGTCCTTTCTTGATTTATCAAAATGGACAAGTAAATAGGGACAACCATAAAAAGAAAAGTGGACAAGTAATTAGGGACGTCGGGAGTATTTTTTAATGGAAGATATCAAGAAAACATTAAAGTCAATGGCTTGACCACATGCCTAATTTTATGGAGAAACAAGATGCCATAATTAAAATTTCAAGTATGAAGGAGCAAGAGAACCATAAGACTAATCACATAATTCTGAATTCTCTAACAACCTATGCTAAAATTCTTGTCTTGGGGAAATTAGAAAGCGAGTCGTCCGTGAAATCAAAGTTAACCATTGATCATCCTTTGAAAATTCAGAAAAATACTTGAAAAGAAAAAAAAAACGTTGGAATTTCGGGTATAAGTAGTTGAAAAATCATGTTATTAATATTAAGGTTCTCTTTCTCCTTCCTACTTGATTATAATAATGACACCTTGTTTCTCCAAAAATTTAGGCATAGGGATCAAGTCATTTTAGGATTTTCTTGATTTCTCCCTTCGCTAATACTAAATCTACTAGCACGGAAATATTCTTTTATCCCATGGAAAAAAATATAAGACAATGAGTAGTCATCATCTTTATTAAGGATAAAATGATAAATTATCTTAAAAATTCTTATCTATCGATGAATTATTAGTTGCTAGGGATATTGATAGTGGTAATTAATGGGTTGCTTCTCTTTAAATTTAAAAATAGGTAATTATGAAATATTTTTAGAATTTGATGGTAATTTGGAGAAACATTTTACATTGAAGTGTGGTAGGAATAATATGCTCTTGAAAAAATCCAAATATATTTGACTAGTATACACCTTTACGAAAATGAAAGCTCCCATGGTCTATACAAGATTATCAATATTCATGTCACTATTTGGAGCTTCATACATGTTTACTAAATGGATATAAAAAACTGATTTTTTTTTTCTCTTTCTGTTTGCTATTTTGTAATGGTCCTTTGTATCATTTTCTCTATTTTGAGGTTTTTCGATATTTGAAGCTTTTCTGTAGTGACCAAAAGTCATTTATGACTTGCTAGGACTGACTATTCGGCCACCTAATTCTTGCGATATTTGGATCGCTAGAGCTAAGAGTAGCAATATGAGTGCATTGTTAAGGTCACTAATCACGCTCCCAAACCCACAAGTTATTATTTTAGTTGTTGAATTTAACTTAAAATGCATTTATCGAACTAGTTTCTTGTTGGACACAAACAAATCTAAATTGAAAAAGCTTTTATTTCTAAATTGTCAAATCTAAATTGACAAAGCTAAAATGAAAAAAATCTTCAGCTCAAGAGGTAAGTCATACTATTTCTGTTATTTTTTTTAAGTTACCAAATGTGAATACTTAATCCTATAAAAATAATGAATTATTCATTACATAGTGTTTTGAATGTTTAGATTGGGATAATTGAATTATATCTTATTTATTCAATGTTGAAATTACTACGTACTATAAGTTTGAAAATCTTTTGGATCTATAAAAAAACTTTAATTTATAGACATAATATCAATCGATTTTCTATTAGATTAGATACAACAACAAAAACAAAACTGAAATGGTTTTTCAAAGTGTGAATCTTTTAAAGGAAATAAAGTATTTGCAAGAGATAGTTCTTTAAAGCACTAAGGAATAAATTATTAGAACATCATCAAATCAAAAAAAAAAAAAATTAAAGAAAGAACTTACAACTCGGTGATTCGCTGATTCTATGAAGAATCCATGAAAAGGATTTTGTTGGAACTGAATTCCTTAAACGTCATTGCTATCAACGTTCTCTGCAATGCTGTGAATGCATTTTACGTCGGCCGCAATAGGTTGAGTTGCGTTTATAATGGCTGAATGAGAGGTTGCTCAAACGTCATTTTTATTTTTATAGAAGGGGCAACTAGGGTTTTCTAAAATTTGATAAAAAACATTGTGAAAATTTGGTTTGCCCCTAAATAGAGTTGACAGTTTCGGCCCATATATATAAAATCAGCCCACTTAACTCATATTTTAATGAATTGGGTCACTTATATTTCATTTGGGAAAAATAAACTTCAGTATATTATTAACACATACAAATTTGGACAAATATAAGTAAAATGTGGATATCTATATATGAACTCACATTTGTAAATAAAATAAATAAATATATATTCCTTAAAATTTTATGACAACATTTTCAAAATTCACGCAGCGGATCCCAAATTAAACCCTCACATGATCCACCCACCCCGATTTGCTTACCTCTGCTTACCCTCACCCTTCTCTACCCCACCCCACATGAGTTAGAGATCAAATTATGATAAAGTCTAGAGTTAGGTTCAGGATCAAGCATAACCTAATTTCTTATCTTTATGATCCACTCTGTTCTTTTAGATATGGATATAAACGTAAATGACTTTCTCTTAACACAAGCCTTGTTGAAATAAACCTAGGATCTTAAGGTACCAGGTTCCTTAAGCTACATTCCATTATCGGCTCAAACTCCAATTTGAGTAGCACAATATCATCAAGTCATCTCAATTAGTACTTTATTCAGACATAACACTTAACTCATAACATGCTTTACTCAATAATTAAGTTGTTACTCAAGCTGAATCTAAGAAAAGTAAAATATATCCTACCTCGGAATTGAACCACAAAGCCTCAAATTACTATCATAAGAAAAATTTTTGCGAACACGATAGGCCCTCTGTGAGTGTAGTCCCCAAGAATTTATTTTCCACAAACGCGACCAAGCACCCGCGAGCGCAAAGAAGGAATTTGTCCTGCACAGATACAACTTAAAACAATCTTAAAACATATCTTTACTTAGACTCAACATTCAGAAATTATTCGAAACATCTAAATATAAATGAGTAGTGCAAATTGATCATAAAACACATTTATACCTATTGACAATATCAAATCCCTAGGGTCATCTTGACTGAATGTTAACCATGATCGATTCAAAACTTAAAAAAAATAAGAAATCTACCGAAGATTCAAAATATCATTGAAAGACTCAAAAATTACGTCGAACCTCCAACTACGTCATATATAACCCTTCAGATCTAGTGGAATCATTAAAATTTGATTCAACCTTGCCAAACTCAAATATTGACATTGGTTAAAATTTCAAGTTCACTTTTCAAACTGAAATACATCCTTAAAACATAATCGATCATCTCCAAAATTGTGCCACTTATTCCCAAGTTATAAACACCTAACCACAACTATGAAGATGGTTTAATAGGGTAAAAGAAGTTAAAATCACAAAACAACCTTGAGGGTCACTATGTATTGTTATTTCTCTTGTATATGTTGTTTCAATTTTGTTAAAATATAGTTTAGTAATTTTATGTGTGTATATAGAGAGAGATGAAAAAATCCAAAGTCAATTTGCTTGATCAGAAATTAATAATGTTTCCACCAAAACACACATCTAGACACAAGAAAGAAAATCATATTTCCTTTATTTTCTTGTCCTTCCCTTTGATGAATTAAATTGCTTTTAAATCTTGTTGCATAGATGATTTCGTTTTCATATTTTTCCAATTGAGTTTTTTTTTTTAATTATTTAAGTGGTTCCAAAATGTTTTGATTATTTTTCTTTTGCTGAATATTAAGTAAAAAGAAAGAAAAAAAATTATCATGATAAAATAAAGACTTTTCTTTAGATCGCATACCAAAAAATAAAATAAAAAATTCAACTATACTCTTATTGATGGAGGATTTTTTTTCTCTATCCATTGACAAAAGTGGATGAAGCTCCAAACAGTAACATGAATATTGATAATCAAGGTCTTAGTTCTTGTATTACACTTCACTAGAAAATACTTCTACAAATAATCATCAAAATTGTGAGAATATTTCAGAATTAACTAATTAAGATGATCAGTTGGCTTTATAAATATCTTTCCAAACATGAAAATTTTGGCATAGGTGGATAATTGAATTTAGGGTTTTGTTGCTCATTCCAAGTATTTTAAAAAAAATTCAAAGGGTGATAATGAAAAACGTTGATTTCATGGTCGACTTCCATTTTAATTTTCCAAAAAATGGAATTTCGTGCATAAATCATTGTAGGATAATGTTATTAGTTATAGGATTCTCTTTCTCCATCCAACTTGAATTATTATAAATGCCACATTGTTTCTTCATAAATTTAGGCATAGGGAATAAGTCATAAATTTAGGCATAGGGATTAAGTCATTAATTTAGAACAAGTACTAAATTTACTGTAACGACCCGCTAGGTCGTTTTGAGAACTAGGACTATTTTGACTCCTTCCGGAAAATTTAAAGGGGTATTTTAAACTATTCAGTAACTACAATCTTATAGTTAATGATTCTTTTTCCTAAATAATTAATATAGTGATAGTTAATGGGCCAAGTGTGTAATTTAAGTATTTCCTATACCACTTGGCCATATAATTAAATTAAGTTAGTGGGATATCCACTTTCCTATACCACTTGGCCATAAAATTAAATTAAGTTAGTGGGATATCCACTTCTAATACTTAATTAGTTCATAGGAAAATAAAAGAAGAGAGTTAGAAACTGATTTTCTTTGTGCGGTGTGGAATATAGAGCAAGAAGCAACGAAATATATATTGCAGGTAAAGTTTTTCCTTAGCCGATCTATTTTCTGCATAAGCATGCATTAGTGGTAGAAATTGTTGGCGTGAGGAATCTGTTGATATCATGTTGTTTGGTGTAACTTGTTATTGGAAGTTACATATAATTTTAGTAAAATTATTGGGGTGAATTGAATGGGTGTTTAGTTAGTAATGATTTTTCTAATGATTTCTAATGATTGCCATATGTAGGAATATCTAAAGTTGGAATTTATATGTAGTGAAAGACGTAGTTGCAGGATCTGGGAAAAAATGTTTGATCTATAATTTTCTTTTAGTTATTTATTTATTTTTGTATTAAATGGTGGGGGATGGACTCTTAGGCCAATGATTGGACAATCATGCCAATGATTGGCATTTAGGAGAGACTTTTGGAAAAATTGGCATGTTTTTGTACTTAGAAAGATCATAAAAATAAATAAATAAATAAAAATGGTCTCGTTCACAGTGCAATCCTTATTCTCTTAAATTGTTTTTATTTTATTTATTTATCAAATTTAGTTACTAGTTTTTAATATATTGAGATAGGTAATTAAATATTAGGTGTATATTATATGATTTAACATTAAATCTAGGGTATTTGGAGAGGTTAAGGTTAAGTTCTTGGCTTGAAATTTGACGAATTGGCATATAAATTATACCAAGATTTGGGCTTGATTGGAGATATGAGTGAGTTTTGGAGTTTAGATTAGACATATAAATTGAGTACCCATGAACTCGCTTACTTACGAATATTGCACAATTGATAGATTGGGAACGTTCCGAAGCTTTGCGAAAAGGAAAGGAAAAATCTTGAAGATTGGTGACACGAGTTTGGCATTTAAGGTATGTTAAGACTTTTTAGACTTGTTGAAGGACGTTTTCCTAATTAAAGATTAAAAAAAATGAAATAGATAAGGGGTAAGGGCGAAAGATGGGGGTCTCGTATCAATGGTGTGACGGGCATTGGTACGAGTACCGGTGTTATAAAAGGGAAAGTTACTAATATAGAATGTGGATTATAGTTTGAGAATGCCAAAGCATATGGGCATTAGCTGATGTATTATTGACTTGAATTTCTTGTGTGATTGTGTTTTCTTTATTACACCCGTGTAGTTGTGATAACTAAGGTGATTATGTATTATGTTGATACTTGATTGATTGAGGTGCATCATCATCCCCTTATTTGAAATAATATTGTGTACATGCATTGACATGAGTTTGAGTATAAGTTGGGCACGTGGAGATCATCCGTGCTGGGGATGGTGAGATGTTAAGATTGTAATTTGGGCACGTGGAGACCGTCCGTGCGGAAATTATTGATTTTGTGATTGTGCGTTGAGATCGTCCGCACAGACACGTGGAGATCGTCCGTGTCGGTATATGGACCTCGCGAGTCCCCCATGGGTCATGAACTCTCGATGTATTTCCGAGGAGTATCATGTATATACGGTTGAGAGAGTACTGGGTATTCTGAGACATATCATTTCATGGTATCATGTTACATTGCATTTCATCGCATCCTTCATTCTTGATGATTATGTGTTTTATTTGATGGTTGGAAATTACTTAATGTTTGATTACCTCTATTTGATGAAACTTGACTGGTTATAGACTTGTATAATTGAATAATCAATTTTTCTTATATAAACTCCCGTCACTACTTCTTCGTTGTCGGTCAATGAGATATGCTGGGTACACGTGGTTTCGTACTCATACTACACTTGTTGCACTCTTTGTGGTGCAGATTCATTTCCGAGTAGGAGCACATCTCGTGGAGCAAATTGAGTCCGAGTTTGGAGGGTCTTGGAGTTGTGGTGAGCTGCTTGGCTGTTCCGTGGCCCACATCTCCCTCTATCTTTTATTTATTCTGTTATTTAGTATTCAGACAGGATATCCCTTATGTTAGATTTGTCATTTTAGTTTCAGACTTGCATCGTATTTTAGAAGCTCTTGTACTTAAGACACCAATTCTTGGGGTGGTATTTTCTTCTTCCGCATTTCGTACTTGTAAGGAATTCAAATGTTGGAAATTCTTGCTAAGTGTTTGTCTTTTTACTCATTTGTTGGCTAAGTTTGGTAATTATGTTGGGTTGGCTTACCTATTGGTAAGGAACATAGGTGCCATCACGACTTGCAAATTTGGGTCGTGACAAATTTGGTATCAGAGCCCTAGGTTCATCGGTCTCACGAGTACATGAGCAATGTCTAGTAGAGTCTTGCGGATCGGTATGAAGACGTCCATACCTATCTTCGAGAGGCTATAGGACATTTAGGAAATATTGTTTTCTTTCATTCACTATCGTGCACTTGACCTTGTCAAAAATTCTAATCTTGATATCTCATTCACTCTCAGATGGCGAGGAATCGTAAATCTGCAAGTGGTGGTCAGGATCCTATTCCTGCGCCTGCTTCTAGGAACACTATCCGAGGTAGAGGCAGGGTACGAGCTCGAGGTCGGGGTAGGGGCCGTATTGCAGCACCTGTGGAAGGTCAAGTACCAATAGCTAACCAGGGTCGTGATAGGACCGTACCTCCTGATGCAGAGGTTATTCATGGGGATGTGCAAGATCGTGTCGATGGGGATGGGCCAGCTCAGGCTCCACCCAGTACTATTGTCACCCAGTACTATTGTCACCCCAGTGCTTCAAGATACCTTGGCTCGTATGTTAGGAATCCTAGAGGGGATAGCTCAGGCAGGAGCTTTGTATGTCACTTCTGATGGCTCACAGACCCGTGTTGGAGGTCAAACTCCAGATCCGATAGTTGCTCCAGATTCTCTGACTCCCAGGACTCAGCCAGCTGCTGCTGTAGCTCCTCGTTTAGATAGTATGGAGTTTCCAGATATGACATCACATTTGGTGAATAGGCCTTCTATGACTATTGATGAGCAAAAGATGTTTGGGAGGTTCAGACTAATGAATCCTCCTACTTATACTGGTGACTTAGCTGAGGATGCATATGAATTTATAGTTAGTTGTCATAAGAGGTTGAATAATCTTGGATTGGTGGAGTCTCATGGAGTTGACTATACAGCTTTTCAGATGACTGGTTCAGCCAAACAGTGGTGGAGGGATTATATTAGTAGTAGGCCAGCTGGATCCTCTCCACTATCCTGGACTCAGTTTACTCAGGTATTTCTATCCAAATTTGTTCCACGCAGTGAGAGGGAGCGCAAGCGGGCCGAGTTTGAGGGTTTGCAACAAGGTAGTATGTCAGTTACAGAGTATGAGGGTAAATTTCATGCCTTGGCTAGGCATGCTTCGATGATACTTCCCACAGAGGCTGAGAGAGTGAGAAGGTTTGTTAAGGGGTTGATTATTCCAATTCATCTAGGAGTTTCTCAGGTTGCTGCTTCTGGTGTTCCATTCCAGAAGGTGGTAGATGCTGCTAAGGAGTTGAAGATGATTCGACGTGAGGGATTTGAGCAGCGAGAGGGCAAGAGGACTCGTTATTCAGGTGATTATGGTGGTGTTCCGCCTAAGAGTCGGGGTTACGTGGGCAGAGGTTATCACCCTCAGTCTAGTAAACCCATTCATGCTGCTATACCAGCGTCTGAGGCTGGTTACGCTGGGCATAGCTCTTCGAGCTCATTGCATACTTCACAGGGTTCATCTTCTAGACCTATAGTTCGTGGAGGGCATTCTGGTCATTCAGGTCCCTCTCATCAGCCTGCGTCTCGTAGAGGCTGTTTTGAGTGTGGTGATATGGGACACTATGTGAGAGACTGCCCTAGGACCAGACGTGGTGGCTTACATCAGGGTTCTCAAGCTTCGACTTTCAGGGCTGCACAACCTCCAGCTAGGGGTGGTGCACAGAGTGGTAGAGGTGGCTCTTACTCAGGTAGAGGTGGTTCTTCTTCTGGTCGAGGTGGTGGTCGTGGAGATTCACAATCTGAGGGAGGTCGTTCTCATTGTTATGCCTTTCCGGGTAGGCCAGAGGCTGAGGCTTCAGATGTTATTATCACAGGTATTATTCCGATTTGTCATCGACCAGCTACTGTATTATTTGATCCAGGCTCTACTTATTCTTATGTGTCCACATATTTTACTCCTAGTCTGGATATATTATGTGAGTCCCTTGATTTGCCGGTACATGTTTCTACTCCTGTCGGGGATTCTGTAGTTGTAGATCGGGTGTATCGTTTATGTATTATTACCTTGATGGGGTATCACACTCATGTGGATTTAAAGGTCTTAGATATGGTAGATTTTGATGTGATTCTTGGTATGGATTGGTTATCTTCTTACCACGCAATTTTAAATTGCCATGCCAAGACAATCACTTTAGCTATGCCTGGAATTCCTACAGTAGAATGGAGAGGTTCTCTTAGTCACCCTCCTAAGGGTGTGATATCATTTCTTAAGGCTCGTCAGTTGGTACAGAGAGGATGTTTGTCTTACTTGGCACACATTCGAGATACTAGTGTTGAGACTCCTCTGCTTGAGTCTATTCCAGTGGTGAGTGAATTTTCAGAGGTATTCCCGACCGATTTACCAGGTCTTCCACCAGATCGTGATATTGATTTTTGTATTGATGTGGAACCAGGCACTCGGCCTATTTCCATTCCTCCTTATCGTATGGCACCGGCTGAATTGAAAGAGTTGAAGGAGCAGTTGCAGGATTTGTTGAGCAAAGGTTTTATTAGACCAAGTGTATCTCCTTGGGGTGCTCCAGTGTTATTTGTGAAGAAGAAAGATGGATCTATGCGTATGTGTATTGACTATCGGCAGTTGAACAAGGTAACCATCAGAAATAAGTACCCGATACCTCGTATTGATGATTTATTTGATCAGTTGCAGGGTGCTTCAGTTTTCTCCAAGATTGACTTGAGATCTGGCTATCATCAGCTGAAGGTTAGGGCAGAGGATATTCCTAAGACAGCTTTCCGAACACGTTATGGCCATTACGAGTTTTTGGTGATGTCTTTCGGATTAACTAATGCCCCAGCAGCTTTTATGGACTTGATGAATGGAGTGTTCAGACCGTATTTGGATTCCTTTGTTATTGTATTCATAGATGATATATTGATATACTCACGCACTAAGGAGGAACATGAGCATCATTTGAGGATTGTTCTTGGGATTCTAAAGGAGAAGAAGCTTTATGCAAAGTTTTCAAAGTGTGAGTTTTGGATTAGTTCGGTAGCATTCTTGGGACATGTAGTGTCCAAGGAGGGTATCATGGTGGATCCTAAGAAGATTGAGGCGGTTAGAGATTGGGTCAGACCTGCTTCAGTTACTGAGATTCGGAGTTTCTTGGGCCTTGCAGGTTATTATCGACGGTTTGTTGAGGGTTTCTCATCCATTGCATCTCCATTAACTAGATTGACACAGAAGGAGGTGACTTTTCAGTGGTCTGACGAATGTGAGGTTAGTTTCCAAAAGCTCAAGACTTTATTGACTACTGCTCCGATTTTGACCCTACCCGTGGAGGGAGAGGGTTTTGTTGTATATTGTGATGCTTCTCGGATTGGTCTTGGTTGTGTATTAATGCAGAAGGAAAAGTGATAGCTTATGCTTCAAGGCAATTGAAGGTTCATGAGAAGAACTACTCTATTCATGATTTAGAGTTGGCGGCTGTTGTGTTTGCATTAAAGATTTGGAGGCATTATCTTTATGGTGTGCATTGTGAGGTATTCACGGATCATCGTAGTCTCCAGTATATATTCAATCAGAGGGATCTCAATTTGAGGCAGAGGAGATGGTTGGAGTTGCTCAAAGACTATGATATGACTATTCTTTATCATCCAGACAAGGCAAATGTTGTAGCAGATGCCTTGAGTCGGAAGGCGGTAAGTATGAGTAGTCTAGCCATGTTACAAGTTGGCGAGCGTCCTTTAGCTAGGGATGTCCAATCCTTGGCCAATAGCTTTGTGAGACTTGATATTTCAGAATCTGGTAAGGTGTTGGCTTATGTGGAGGCTAGGTCATCCTTGTTAGAGCAGATTCGGGCTCAACAGTTTGATGATGGTGATTTATGTAAGATTAGGGACAAGGTGTTAAAAGGAGAAGCCAAGGCTGCAATTCTTGATAGTGAGGGAGTTTTGAGGATTAAAGGTCGTATATGTGTTCCTCGTACAGGTGATTTGATTAGATTGATCATGGAGGAGCTCATAGTTCGAGGTACTCTATTTATCCGGGGGCTACTAAGATGTATCGTGACTTGAAGCAGCATTATTGGTGGTGTCGTATGAAGAGGGACAGAGTAGATTTTGTATCCCGGTGTCTGAATTGTCAGCAAGTGAAGTATGAACACCAAAAGCCTGGAGGTGTGACACAGAGGATGCCTATACCTGAGTGGAAGTGGGAGCGTATTGCTATGGACTTTGTGGTAGGATTACCACATACCTTGGGTAAGTTTGATGCTATATGGGTCATTGTGGATCGACTGACTAAGTCTGCACACTTTGTACCAGTTCAGACTACCTATAACTCAGAGAAGTTAGCCAAGATCTATATTCGAGAGATAGTTCGTTTGCATGGGGTTCCTATTTCTATTATTTCAGATCGTGGCACTCAATTTACATCTCATTTCTGGCGGTCTATGCAGAAGGAGTTGGGCACTCGGGTGGATCTTAGTACAGCCTTTCACCCTCAGACTGATGGTCAGTCTGAGAGGACTATTTAGGTTCTTGAGGACATGTTGCGGGCGTGTGTGATTGACTTTGGTGGTCACTGGGATCAGTTCTTGCCATTAGTGGAGTTTGCTTACAATAATAGTTATCATTCGAGCATTGAGATGGCACCATTTGAGGCTTTGTATGGTAGGAGATATCGATCTCCAATTGGTTGGTTTGACGCATTTGAGGTTAGACCGTGGGGTACAGATTTGTTGAGGGAGTCCTTGGACAAGGTCAAGTTGATCCAAGATAGACTTCTCATGGCTCAGAGTAGGCAAAAGAGTTATGCAGATAGGAAGGTTCGTGATTTGGAATTTATGGTTGGAGAAAGGGTTCTACTTAAGGTTTCACCCATGAAGGGTGTGATGAGATTCGGAAAGAAGGGCAAGTTGAGTCCAAGGTATATTGGCCCTTTCGAGATTATGGAGCGTATTGGTGAGGTGGCGTATCAGTTGGCTTTGCCACCTGGTTTGTCAGGTGTCCATCCTGTATTTCATATTTCGATGCTGAAGAAGTATCATCAGGGTGGTGCTCATGTGATTCAATGGGATTCAGTGTTACTTGATCAGAATTTGACTTTTGAGGAGGAGCCGGTTACTATTTTGGATAGGCAAATTCAAAAGTTGAGGTCGAAAGAGATTGCTTTAGTGAAGGTTCAATGGAAGCATCGTCCAGAGGAAGAGGCTACATGGGAGATCGAGTCAGACATGAAGAGTAAATATCCTCAGCTTTTTGAGCGTTCAGGTTAGTTCTTTTCTTGTTCCGTTCGAGGACGAACGTTTGTTTAAGTGGTAGGTGATGTAACGACCCGCTAGGTCGTTTTGAGAACTAGGACTATTTTGACTCCTTCCGGAAAATTTAAAGGGGTATTTTAAACTATTCAGTAACTACAATCTTATAGTTAATGATTCTTTTTCCTAAATAATTAATATAGTGATAGTTAATGGGCCAAGTGTGTAATTTAAGTATTTCCTATACCACTTGGCCATATAATTAAATTAAGTTAGTGGGATATCCACTTCTAATACTTAATTAGTTCTTAGGAAAATAAAAAAAGAGAGTTAGAAACTGATTTTCTTTGTGCGGTGTGGAATATAGAGCAAGAAGCAACGAAATATATATTGCAGGTAAAGTTTTTCCTTAGCCGATCTATTTTCTGCATAAGCATGCATTAGTGGTAGAAATTGTTGGCGTGAGGAATCTGTTGATATCATGTTGTTTGCTGTAACTTGTTATTGGAAGTTACATATAATTTTAGTAAAATTATTGGGGTGAATTGAATGGGTGTTTAGTTAGTAATGATTTTTCTAATGATTTCTAATGATTGCCATATGTAGGAATATCTAAAGTTGGAATTTATATGTAGTGAAAGACGTAGTTGCAGGATCTGGGAAAAAATGTTTGATCTATAATTTTCTTTTAGTTATTTATTTATTTTTGTATTAAATGGTGGGGGATGGACTCTTAGGCCAATGATTGGACAATCATGCCAATGATTGGCATTTAGGAGAGACTTTTGGAAAAATTGGCATGTTTCTGTACTTAGAAAGATCATAAAAATAAATAAATAAAAATGGTCTCGTTCACAGTGCAATCCTTATTCTCTTAAATTGTTTTTATTTTATTTATTTATCAAATTTAGTTACTAGTTTTTAATATATTGAGATAGGTAATTAAATATTAGGTGTATATTATATGATTTAACATTAAATCTAGGGTATTTGGAGAGGTTAAGGTTAAGTTCTTGGCTTGAAATTTGAAGAATTGGCATATAAATTATACCAAGATTTGGGCTTGATTGGAGATATGAGTGAGTTTTGGAGTTTAGATTAGACATATAAATTGAGTACCCATGAACTCGCTTACTTACGAATATTGCACAATTGATAGATTGGGAACGTTCCGAAGCTTTGCGAAAAGGAAAGGAAAAATCTTGAAGATTGGTGACACGAGTTTGGCATTTAAGGTATGTTAAGACTTTTTAGACTTGTTGAAGGACGTTTTCCTAATTAAAGATTAAAAAAAAATGAAATAGATAAGGGGTAAGGGCGAAAGATGGGGGTCTCGTATCAATGGTGTGACGGGCATTGGTACGAGTACCGGTGTTATAAAAGGGAAAGTTACTAATATAGAATGTGGATTATAGTTTGAGAATGCCAAAGCATATGGGCATTAGCTGATGTATTATTGACTTGAATTTCTTGTGTGATTGTGTTTTCTTTATTACACCCGTGTAGTTGTGATAACTAAGGTGATTATGTATTATGTTGATACTTGATTGATTGAGGTGCATCATCATCCCCTTATTTGAAATAATATTGTGTACATGCATTGACATGAGTTTGAGTATAAGTTGGGCACGTGGAGATCATCCGTGCTGGGGATGGTGAGATGTTAAGATTGTAATTTGGGCACGTGGAGACCGTCCGTGCGGAAATTATTGATTTTGTGATTGTGCGTTGAGATCGTCCGCACAGACACGTGGAGATCGTCCGTGTCGGTATATGGACCTCGCGAGTCCCCCATGGGTCATGAACTCTCGATGTATTTCCGAGGAGTATCATATATATACGGTTGAGAGAGTACTGGGTATTCTGAGACATATCATTTCATGGTATCATGTTACATTGCATTTCATCGCATCCTTCATTCTTGATGATTATGTGTTTTATTTGATGGTTGGAAATTACTTAATGTTTGATTACCTCTATTTGATGAAACTTGACTGGTTATAGACTTGTATAATTGAATAATCAATTTTTCTTATATAAACTCCCGTCACTACTTCTTCGTTGTCGGTCAATGAGATATGCTGGGTACACGTGGTTTCATACTCATACTACACTTGTTGCACTCTTTGTGGTGCAGATTCGTTTCCGAGTAGGAGCACATCTCGTGGAGCAAATTGAGTCCGAGTTTGGAGGGTCTTGGAGTTGTGGTGAGCTGCTTGGCTGTTCCGTGGCCCACATCTCCCTCTATCTTTTATTTATTCTGTTATTCAGTATTCAGACAGGATATCCCTTATGTTAGATTTGTCATTTTAGTTTCAGACTTGCATCGTATTTTAGAAGCTCTTGTACTTAAGACACCAATTCTTGGGGTGGTATTTTCTTCTTCCACATTTCGTACTTGTAAGGAATTCAAATGTTGGAAATTCTTGCTAAGTGTTTGTCTTTTTACTCATTTGTTGGTTAAGTTTGGTAATTATGTTTGGTTGGCTTACCTATTGGTAAGGAACATAGGTGCCATCACGACTTGCAAATTTGGGTCGTGACATTTACTTGTTCCTCTTTCATGTTGTAGAATGGAAACATTCTATTCTCCAATGGAAAAATATAAGAGAATGAGTAATCATCATCTTTATTAAGGATTAAATGATAAATTATCTTGATGAGTTGGTGTCTATTGATGAGTTGCTAGGGATATTGATGAAAATTTTTATTATGAATAAGGCATAAATATAATGTGGTGGACAAAACTTGTATGAGGCTTCATTTATTTTAGGGAAATTTTTCAATATGTCAATATTTGAGCATTTAATAGGATCCATTAACCATATTTTCAATATTTATTTAAAATGTCAATATTTTAGTTTGTTATATATCTAACACACACAATATGTTAGGTTTTTTTTTTATAATTTGCTAATTTCCCCTAAATACACCGTACATGATATAAAGACACTTGTGTGTGTGTCTGTGTGTGCGCCCGCGTGTGCACGTGCATGTGTGTGTACGTGTGTTGTGTGTATGCGTACGCACGCGCGTGTGCGAGCGTGTGTGCGTGTGTGTGTTTGTAACAAATTTTAAAGTGACATGAACTAAATTACAATCACAATAAATTATGAAGAAACATGAATTTTATTGATGAACATTGGCAGGTACAATTATGTTGATCCCTTGATTCTTCTCTCATAAGATATTTATCCATAATTCGAGTGTCGTTTGTGGCATATTTATCGATTTAAGATGATTTAGACTTGATCTACATAATCTGAGGGTCGTTAGTGACGTATTTATCAAACTATGATGATTTGGACTTGATTCTCAAACTAGGATGGTTTAAACTTGATATTCATAATTCAAAGGCCCTTAGTGGCGTATTTCTCGAATTAAGATGATTTGATTTTGATATCGTTATGAATATTTCATGAGTTTGTGAAATATTTAAGATATTTGAGATCTCTCTATAGAATATTCGAGATGCCTTTTTAAAGGAACATAGTACCCTTTATATAGTGGTACTGAACTAAGGTTTAGGGTTGAGTATCCTCCTAGACTTCTAATCAGAATTAAACACACCTTGTAGAATCCGAACTCGAATCGAACACGTATTGTAGAATCCAAAACTAAATTTCAATGTATACAATATATATAAGCCAACAACAAAAAGGACTAATACTACATACTTAATTGTAAAATATGTTATGTGAGTTGTACTATTTATATTTTATCCACATTCACGTTTATTTTACCTTATTAATATTTAGGAATCAATTCTTATAGTGTTAGGAGAACCATATTGATAGAAAATGTGTTTAACTATCATCTTTAATTATTTCCCCAAATTATTTCTTGAATGAGTGTGAACTGACACATGTCTAATATTGATATCAATGACTTGGGTTTAATTAATTGAGGGCTATAACAATAATTTATATAGAGCGGGAAGATAAGCAATTAATAGAGGGCTATAACAATAATCAATTGTGTCTATTTTTCAAATAAATCGGCTACAATTGCAATTCAAAATTAGGCCATAGAAAAAGCAAACTAACAAACAATCGAAATCTCTCATAACCAGCTAATCCATGTGTGCTAATGCTACAAAGACAAGCATATGAATTGTGCTTCTTCACCCTAAATTTAACTCAGCCAAACCCATCCAATAGATATAATACAATTAACCTTTTGTATTAAACGCAAGATTACCAGTCAAATCAATAATTAAGTTCTGGATACCATATGGTTATTCCTTTTTTTAAAAAGAGTTGGTCAGACCTCTTGTTAGGGATGCCAATGGGGCGGGGCGGGGCGGGTGGATTTAAGGTTATGTGGGGCGGGTCGGTTGCGGGCGGGTTAAAGTGTTTTTTTTAATTAATGTAGTGCGGGGCGGGTTGCGGGTATATGCGATTTTCTGTGGGTTTAAACTTAATTTTAACTTTTTACATGTTCTAGAGTGATGAAACATTATTTATTAAGATAATTTAATTAAAACTACTAAAATATTCAAGATAATAAATGAAAATGGTTCAATAAAAATAATACAATTTCTTGCATGTTTCCCAATTGACTCTTAAAAATAAAATTTTAAGTCCCTATCCTATTAAATTAATACAAATTAATGAAAAAATGAATTTATTTTTATGAATTTTATTTTTAGTATCATAAATACATAACTAGAAAAATAAAATATTAAAAATATTATGCGGGACAGGTTCACGTGGGGCGGCTCTATGCGGGGTGGGGTGGGGTGAAAATGAAATATGTTGCTATGCGTGACAGGACAAATTAAAACTTTTGTGGGTTAAGCTCAACCCGCACTGCCCCCGCCCTACACCGCCCCATTGCCATCCCTACCTCTTGTTCTCTATTTTATATAAAGAAGAGAGAACTCTCTAAGCATTTCGGTAAGGCGAAAAGAAGGTATCTTTTGAACTTCTCCATTTTTACCAATATTTCTTTCTTGTTCTATTTAAAAATTAATTTATTTATTTTTCAGATTTTGACAAATTCTCAACGGATTCTCTGCGTGCGTGCTGATAGGATTGAAGAACAAAAAAAATGGGAGGCAGTGACAATATGTCTACTCCAACAACTAAGATTGAACAAAAGAAAAATCCTCTCGAAAGAGTACCAACTCCAAAGCCCCCTTTTACAATTGGTGATATCAAGAAGGTTATCCCTCCTCACTGTTTTCAACCATCACTCGTTCGCTCCTTCTCCTATCTTATTCAGGATCTCATGCTTGTCTCCGCATCTTATTATTCTGCTTCCACTTACTTCCACATCCTTCCATCCATGTATTATCACCTAGCATGGCCTATTTACTGGATCGTTGTAGGTTGTGTTTGCGCCGGAACATGGTTCATTGCCCATTAATGCAGCCACAATGCCTTCAGTAAATATAAGTGGATAAATGACACTATTGGCTTTATCATCCACTCTGCATTTTTAACACCTTACTTTTCATGGAAATATATTCATCATCGTCACCACTCCAACACTAATTCCCTCGAGTATGATGAACTTTATGTGCCCAAGTTTAAAACCAAACTAAGATGGTATACCAAATTATACATGAATAATCCATTAGGACGATTATTCATGCTTGCCTTCAGTCTCACTATTGGCTTACCTTTGTACTATGCCATAAATCTAACCGGTAGACCTTATGGTCGTTTTGCAAGTCATTATTATCCATATAGCCCTACTTACAATGACCGCGAGAGACTACAAATTTACATCTCAAATGTAGGTGTGGTTGCAACTATTTATGTATTGTACCGCGTTGCTCTAACACATGGGCTAACATGGGTGATATGCATCTATGGGATGCCCCTCCTAATTGTGAATGGCTTTGTAGTGTTAATAGCTTTCTTACACCACACTCACCCTTCATTGCCACATTATGATTCATCAGAGTGGGATTGGCTAAGAGGAGCTCTAGCACGGTAGATAGAGACTATGGTGTGCTAAATAAAGTATTCCATAATATTACAGATACACATGTTTTGCATCATTTAATCTCAAACATACCACATTATCAAGCAATGGAGGCAACTAAAGCTAGAAGGCCATTACTTGGAGAATACTACCAATTTGATGGAACTCCATTTTACAAAGCAATATGGAGGGATTTCAAGTGCATTTACGTCGAGAAAGATGAATCATCTATGGACAAGGGTATTTTTGGTATAAAAACAACTTCTGACCTAAGTACGTACATTGTATTCAGTATTGTATGTGGTAATAAGTATGTTTGATTGTATGCATTTTCATAAATAAAACGGAAAATGCACAAGTACCCCCAGACTATGACCAAAAGCTCAGAGACACACCTTAACTAAACTTGGGTCCTATTACCCCCTGGACTTTTTTTTTTGTAATTTGATACACCTTTTGTCTTACGTGGGAGATATTTTGATGTCACGTAAGCCAAAAAAGTGCACAAAATTACAAAAAAATAAGTTCAAGGGGTGTAATAGGAGGACCTTAGAATAGTTAAGGTGTGTCTCTGAGATTTCGATCATAGTTTAGGGGGTACTTGTGCATTTTTCCTAAATAAAATAATGTATTTGTATGTAATTATAAGTATTTTGGATTGTATATGTTTTCATAATTATTAAAATACTATATTTGTATTGTTACGTCTTTAATTTATGTAAATACATTGTGAAGAATCGCTACGTTGAGCTAGTCCCAACTAATAGAGTTTCGAGTTTCACTAAATGTCTCTTTTGTTATACTGATTTATGAATATATAAGTATATTTAAATACAATACACATAGAAGTACTTCATCAAACAACTTTGATAAAAAGTTTTAACATTATAATGACAAAACTGGCATAGAACAACACAGGTTGATTTTGACCTCTCTTTTAGTAATGCTGTTGAAAATGAAGGAAGCTAATGACAGGAACCAAGTCCAAGGTACCAGTCCAACCGATGTGTGTTCAGAGTTTTAGAGTCACGCTAGGACTAGGCTACTAAATCCTAACATATATATGTATGACTAAGTTGGTGTATCATGTATGGAGCTAAAGTCGACTAGGATAAGCTATTGTAGTTATAGTACTAGTAGTGACCTATACTACTCATGTAAATTATATGTTTGTGTTATAGTAAGACTCTAAGTATAACTAGTTTAGGACTCTTCTTTTTATATAAAAAGCTTCTACTCAACATGTTTAATTATTAATATGATCCTTGATTTCTCTAATCCATGAGATTTCTAGAATACTACATTAATATTTCTACCAGTTCATCATAATTGTCACATCCCAAGAGTACACCCTAGAAGATATGACACTCTCGGAGTGCGACGTGGCATACTTGACCTCTCGGAGGTCTTGTACAAGCCCTTAGACATCATTCATTGCATACATGTATGAAGTAGTGCGGAATTAATTAAAAAATTTCACACGAAAACATCTTAAAATATCTTTCATATAAAAAAAATAGAAAACTCTAAGTCTCATTATATGTCATCCTTAGACTTTAAGAAATACTTGAGGCACGACCCATACAATCGAAATATAACAATCTAATATATCTTACAATACTTTGAAATAAAGAAGTCTCCTTGAAGAAAAGAGTTTTAAGGATGAATAATCATACCTCAATTGATGCTAGACCACGAATTTGTTGAATAATTGATGAAGAATCACCAACAAATCTTCAATCCAAGCTCTATCTTTAGTTTTGACTTCAATGGAGTTCTAGAGAGTTTCTTAGAGAATTTGAGTTTTTATTTGAAATAATGAATTTATCTAGGTGTTTAGGACTTATAAACCCACTTAAAATACCTACAATACCCTTAGGAAACCTCCCAAACATTTATTTGTACGTGGGGTGAATTGGTACTTAACAGTGAGTCTGCCAAACTGAAGACCACCATCGACGGGGCATAGGTCCACAAACGGACCGTCCCAGCTTCCCATCGATTGGGACAGAGCCTGGAAGAATGGGAGCTTAGCTCCATAGGATAAGTCATCATCGATGCCACCACCTACGGGGCGTCGACCAGCCTACTGGGCATCGATTGCCCTCCGTATGTGGGACTGCCTTAGGCAGTTTTGGCTCAAATGATGGGTCCTTCCTCAAGGACCCTTGGTTGGTCCTTTGGGATGTTTTCCCAGACGTTTCCAACCCGAATATGTTTGTATACGAGTTTAGGACCTCTCATATCAATTTCATCTAAAACGAACAAGTAAAACTCGACGAAACACACTAAGACACACAATGTCGTTTCAAGGCAAATCTTTCGAACGTCATAGACGTTTGACCTCCTAACTTCATGAAACTTTAACCACTGCCTCCTAACCTTATTTTAACTCATCTTAGGACTTCAAAACATCAAGACACAAGCGTTAGGCTCTAGTTTTATCTAAGTCGTTTTAGAGGTGTTACAATAATAGATACGAATTCTTCAAAATAACTTTTCAAATTATCCTTGATAAAAACGATGACTATTCATTATATTATATTTTTTTTCATGGGAGAAAAGACTATTTTTTTGCCACAAGAGGAAGAAGGAACAAGCAAAATTAGTACTAGTGAAGATCTGGGAGAAATCAAGAAAACATTAAAATCAATGACTTGATCCCTATGCCTAATATTATAGAGAAACAAGATGAAATTATTAATATTTCAAGTATGAGGGAGCAAGAGAACCATAAAACCAATGACATGATTTTGAATTCTCCAATAACCTATGCTAAAAATTCTTGTTTTGGGAAAATTAGAAAGGGAGTCGTCCATAAAAGCAAAGTAGATCATTCATCATCCTTTGAAAATTTAGAAAAAACGCGGAAAGAGAAAGAAAACATTGAATCCAATGACCCATTTATGCCAAAAATTCCATGTTGGAAAGAGATTCCATGAAGTCAATTGATCACTCAAGTTTTCGAATAAAGAAAAAAAAATTCATAAAACCAATGCCATGATCCTCAATCAAGACTCGATTGAGGATAAGGGCATTGGTGTTTAAATTTTTTTGCTATATCAATAAACTAAGATGATCAATTAGCTTTATGGAATACCTTTCCAAACATGAAAATTTTGGCATAGGTGGATCATTGGATTTAGGGTTTTGTTACTCATTCCAAGTACATTTTAAAATTTCCAAAAAGATGATCAATGAAAAACTTTGATTTCATGGACGATTACGATTCTAATTTTCCAAATACTAGAATTTCGGGCATAGGTAGTTGGAAAATCATGTTATTAATTCTAGGGTCTCGTTCTCCCTCCTACTTGAATTATTAATAATGCCACCTTGGTTCTCCATAAATTTAGGCATAGGTATTAAGTCATTGATTTTAGGATTTTTTTTTCTTGATTTCTCGCTTTACTAGTACTAAATGTACTTGTTCCTCCTTCCGGTTGTAACATGGAAACATTATTTCCGCCCATGGAAAAAATATAAGAAAATGATTAGTCATCATCTTAATTATGGGTAATCTTTTAAGTTATCTTGAAGAGTTCTTATCGATTGATGAAGTATTCTCAGAATTTCGATGATAATTTGGAGAAGCATTTTCTATTGAAGTGTTAGAAATAATATTCAGGTTTGTAGACTGCTTTTGAAAGAAATACAAATATATTTGACTAGTCTACACCTTTACAAAAATAAAAACCCCATGGTATATACAAGAATTAAAACCTTGATTATTAATATTCATGTCACTATTTGGAGCTTCATCCATGTTTTCCATGGATATAAAAAAATGTTTCTTTCTTGAAAAAATAGCACAGTCAGGCAACCTATAGACTTTATTGGCAATAAATAGCCCACTTTTAATTTTTTAGCAAAAAAAGATTTTTTTAATATTTATTTGGCATTAAATAGCCACATCTTTTTTTTTAAATAAAATTTCCCCCCTGATTTTCTCACCCTATTTCCTAGTAGTTATCATGTCTGCTTTTATTGTTCTTTTTTCCTCTCTCCTTATAATTTGTCAATAATTTTTTTTTAATTTTTTTTACGTATTCTTCTTTATATTCTTCAATTCTCTCTTTCTTCCTTTTTTTTTCTCCCTCTTTCAAGTTTAGGATTTATATCTTTTTCTCTAAAATATTTCCATTAAAGATCAATCAAAACAGTAACTCTTCACAATAAGTAATAACTCAAATCATATGAATTTTATTTATATTGATTGTCTGGGTCATTTTTAAAAAAATTGTTTTCTACATTCTATATCTTGTAATTGGATGCACGATATTTTCTTTTTAACAATTATCGTATTTGTATTTTTTACAACATTTTCCTCCCCCAAAATTTCAATATATCGTGATTTCTTGAATTGAGATTTTCTCAATTTCTAATAAATAATTAATTAATATATTTCTGAGAAGTTTTTAAAATATTGAATTTTGTTGATTGGATTTGATAATTTATTAATGAATTTTATTGATTGCATTCCAAAATAGTAATGCAAGCAACTGTATACATATGTAAAATTATAGTGATGCTAATGCAAACAAACGTATAGCAATTTATAAATGAAGATGTACGAATGCATCCAATACAAATGTATACCTATGTAAATTTGAAAGATACTATTCCAAATAAATGTATACCAATTTATTATGAATACGAACGAATGTATACCAATTCATTATGAATACGAACAAATGTATACCAATTTATTATGAATACGAACAAATGTATACCGATTTATTATGAATACGAACAAATTTATACAAAACAAATCTAAAATTAGAAACATATTAATGCAAACAACCAATTTATAAATGAATATGAACAAATGTATCCAATATAAATGTATACCTATGTAAATTTTAAAGATATTATTTCAAAAAAATATAAATATATACTAATTTATTATGAATACGAACAAATGTATCCAATACAAATGTATGTCAATCTATTATATAAGTATTGATTAATAGATATTAATCCAAACAAATGTATACAAATTTGTTAAGTGAACATGCATTGAGTTTAAAGACAAAATAATTGGCAGGTAATGAACTCATAGGAATACCTTTGAAATAAGAATAAATGATCAAAATATTATTTGTTAATTTTAAGAAAAAGATATAACTCTAAACTATATTTTGCTAGTTTTAAGTGGAAATGAATAGAGATGGTATTAATTATTTTTTTATTTTAAAAAATAGAAAATAATTTGAAAGAAGAGAGTTTTGAATAATCTTTTGCTAGTTTAAAGGAGAAATAGTTGGAAGTTAGAAGAGAGATGTAATTAATTTTCTTTTATTATTTCAAAAAATACGTCAAATTTGAAAGGTGAGATAATTCTAAATAATCTTTTGCTAGTTTTAAGGAGTAATGGTTGAAAGTTAGAAGAGAGATGATATTACAAATCTTTTATTATTTAAAAATAAATAAAAAATGTTGATAAGTTACTTTTAGGCTAATATGTGCCAATTTTTTATATGTTTATTAATTGCTAATTAATATTGGGCTATATGTTGCCAATTGTATGTAACACTTGTCTATCTGTGTCAATTCCTCTTCTTTCTTTTTGGTTTGCGCCTTGTAATGATTCTTTGGGCCATTTATTTTGTTTTGTGGTATTTTTGGCGTTTAGAGCTTTTCTGTGGAGACCGTCGCTGAGATTGACAGTTTGGTTACCTGGTTGTTCATTTGATTTTTTTTAAAAAAAATCTATGTTTTGAAGTTTTTAAAGTTTAATGGTTGACTTCGGTCAAAATTCAGGTAAACAACCTCTGAATGTAATTCTGATGGTTTCGATAGCTAGCTCTGAAATGTGTACTTTGATCTAGAAGGACCTTTGGTTCGGATCTTGATGCCTCCTGACTCATTTTGAACAACCTTGTAACTTATGGCTAAAGCGCAACTTGGGTGTCAGACCCACTTTTTTTTATTGAGATGACCTCTGTTGAAAATTTTGACAATTCCATTAAGTTTGGAATGTCGTTTCTAATTGGATCGTTGCATATTTGGTTTTCGTTGGTGGGACCCCAAACTAATTCCAAGTGTCTGATGGAGACTTGAAATATTAGTTCCAATTATTGATGTACCGGCTACTGGTGTTGCCGCTCCTGTGAAGCCTAGGCTCGCACCTGCAATCTTGCTTCTGCGGAGCAAATGTCGCTCCTAGTTGTTGGGTATATAGTAAGAATTAATGGGAAATGAAGGAAAGATGAAAAGAGAAATTTGAAAGGTTCATAAGAAAAAAAATATTTCTCCCTCATTGGTGGTGGAAAGAAAAGTTATAAGTGTGTGAATAGAGAAACACTTCTACTGGTTGTTAAAACGGTTGAAAAGAGGGACCTCTCGCACCGTCGTCGTCGTTGTGCCGCTTGCTCGACTTCGGCTATGGCTACAGCTTCGGAAAATGATTTAGACAGTAATTTTTGGACAGTGTTTTATTTATTTATTTATTGATTGATTACATTAAATTAAAACATTTTTAGTTACTTAAATTATTAGTAGAAACGGCCTAACCCTACTCGAATCTGCGAGATCTGTGTCTTAAACATCTTTCTCATTTATTTGAATTTTACACCGTTCAAAAAGAATATTCTGAAAAGCTATAACTTTCAGGAACAACAATGACCACTTTGGAAGGTTTCAAACTTTTATGAATAGTCAAGTAGTTTCTGAAAGGTTGCAAACTTTCGGAAATAGTGTTTCTTGCCTATAAAAACCTGTTATTCCTCAGAATTTTCACTTACAAAATTTCTAAACTTTTTCTTCTTCTTCTGCACAATTATATATTTGATTACTTTACTGTCGTTGAGTAGTGGCTCGTTGACCCCATTGTTTTGGGTATCAATAAACCAGTGAATAAAATCGTTCTATCTTGAGAGGATCTATTCCATTTAAAACCTGGGATACTAGAGGCGGATAATTTCCTTAAGGAAACACTGTGCATTCAGTGGGCTCAATTTTCTTTCCTTTCTGTTTTCATACAATTGTTACAGATTCTTGTATGTTTTAACGTTATTAATTTACAATTGTAGTTTTGCTATTTCTTTAAAGTTTTGTTGTCGTTAGTATAGGTTTTAAATACAGATTGTCTAACACAGTTTCATTAGCAGGTCTTGACTCCTGCAGAAAGGTCGTTGTTCCTGCAAGTTCGTGCTTGCAGGGACAAGTCCACTCTCGCAGTGATTAAATCACTGCTATTCCTTCATTATTTTATTTTCCGTTGAGAGCTATTTTCTTGTGAAATTCATTGCATTGAGCAAAGAGTACCGCGGGGGCATTATGTAGCTTTAAAATGGATTTCTTAAATAAAGCTACTTCATCAGATGTAAATGATATATACTATTTCTAATATATTTGCAAAATGTGAATACTTAATCCTATAAAATAAATGAATCACTCATTACAGTGTTATTGAATTTTTAGATTGGGATCGTTGAATTATATCTTCAATGTTGAATTTACCACATACTCTATATCAGAAGATCATTTGGATCTATTAAAAAGTACTTAAATTTGAAGACAATATAAATTGATTTTCTATTACATTCGAAACAACAACTAAAACTGAAATAATCTTTAAATGAAAATGAAGTATTTGCAAGAGATAGTTCTTTAAAGCACAAAGGAATAAATTACTTGTACATCATCAAATTAAAAAAAATAAAATTACGAGAAAGAACTTACAACTTGGTGATTCGTTGATTCAATTATGAAGAATCCATTAAAAGACTTCTGCTGGAACTGAATTTCATAAGCATCATTGTCTTCAACGTTCTCTCCAATGTTGTGAATGCATTTTATCCCGCCCGCAATAGGTTGAGTTGTGTTTATAATGGTCGAATGAGAGAGATTGCTAAAAATTCTTTTTATTTTTATAGAACCCGCAAGCGCCAATTAGCAATTAAGTCACAATAGCTAACATAATTAGTCAAAATAACAACAATTTAAAACATGTATTTAAAAGGGAAAACGGTATTTGTAGTCCCTATATTAAGGCTAATTTCTTATTTTAGTCCTTTTGTTATCTAACTTAGCACTATTGACCTTCAATTATATCAAGTGAGTGATTTTAATCCTTCAACTAAGAGATCCGAAAAAGTTAACAGAGAGTTCACTGCTAAAAGGAGTAATTCGAGAATTTTTAAAGTTATTGCTTGAGAAAACATACAACTTTTAAAAAGAATTTTCGCTGCAAATCTATCGTTCATCGATGTAAGAGGGAGGGTTAATGCCTATCAAGTTGGTTTTGTTGAAATTGTAGCTCAGATTGATGAGCTTGTTCTTCAAAAAGAGAGTATTAAAATGAAATATCCGAACTATCCCTTTTAGCAGTGAACTCTTTGTTAATTTTTTTTGAATCTGTTAGTTGAAGGATCAAAATCACTCACTTGATATAATTGAAGGTTAATAGTGCTAAGTTAGATTACACAAGGACTAAAATAGGAATATATCCTTAATACACGGACTAAAAAGGCCATTTTCCCTATTTAAAATGACAGAATGACATTATTTTTATAAAATACTATGTATTCATATTTTAGTATATTAAATTAATTTTATTTATGGAAAGACTCCTTTATTGGACCAAAATACACACCAATAACCATTTTAAACTGGAAAACAATAAACTAATACAATTTACCTTTTTTTCATTACCATTCACCTTTCTTCCCCACATTTCACGTTCTTCACCATATCTCACCTTTCAAGTTTAAATTTCTTCAATGTGCTAAATTGTTGCTCGTCAAGAAATTCTTTATTATTAAATTAAATCTATTTAGTAGTTCAATCAGATTTTTCAGTTGGCAAGGTAATTTGTCTCATCCGTTTTGATTTTTTTGATTTGATGTTTAAAGCATCGATTATACACATTATGAATTTTCAGTCGAATTTTTCAATTTTCATGTGATTTTGTTTAAAGATTCATCATATATTTATGATTTTCAATTTTTTTTCAAATTTTTTTTGTAATTTTCTTTTAATTTTCCAGATTTTGTAGATTCTAGAAATTCATATATATGTTTATTTTGCTTGATGTTGAATACATTTTAATATTTGAATACATTATTTTTAATATGATGTTGAATAAATCTATATCATTATATAAAATACAGTGTAAAAACTAGAATGAATACAAATACAAATAATATATCTATTAAAATGAATACAACTTAGGAAAGAAAATAGAATTTTGAAGAGAAAAATAAAATATACAATGAAAAAAATACATGAATACAAATATGCTTCTTAAATAACTAGAGATTCATTCGACATACCTATTGGAATGAATACGAACTAATAAACAAATACAAGTTTCGTTATACAAAATACAACATGAAAACTATAATGAATATAAATACGAATGACATACATATTGGAATAAATACGATTAAGAAAGGATACAAGATTTTGGTAAATAAAATAAATATACTGTGAGAAAAGTATGTCAAAAAACATATAAAAATACAACATGAAAACTAGAATGAATACAAATACAAATGACATACATATTGGAATGATAAGATTTAAGAAAAGATACAAAATTCTAGTAAATAAAATAAATACACTATGAGAAAAGTATGTCAAATAACATATAAAACTATAGGTGTTCAAATTAGTAAATCTTAAAAAATCTATTTTTTAATAGATAAAACTCTAAGGTATTATCATAAAGTTTCATAACAAAAACTAATTTTGAAAGACAAGGACAAATAATGACCTTTAAGAAGAAGGAAGAGACCACCTATTTTAGGTCTCATAATCTTTTGTAAGGAAAATAATGAAGATTCTCAACAACTTAATCTAATTTGAAATATTTCTCCTTGAGTTTCTCTAGTTTGTTATTTCTTAATTATATTATGTTAAATTAAATAAAAAAAATACATAAATCAACCCTAACAAACTAAAATATTGTCATTTTTAATAAATATTGAAATTATTGCTAGGGATCCTATTAAATGTCAAAATATTGTTATTTTAAAAAAAATCTCTTTCTAAAATTCGATAAAAATATTGTTGAAATTTGGTTTGCTCCCTTGACAATTTTAGCCCATAGTTATAAAATCAGCCCATTAAATTCATATTGTAGTGAGTTAGATAACTTATATTTCATTTAGGCAACTTTAAAGTGCAGTCTATTATTAATACATAAAAATTTGGACAAATATAGATAAAATATGGATATCCATATGTGAACTCATATTTGTAAATAGAGAAGAAATATTTTCTTTAAAAAAAATATTTTCCAAATCCACACAATGAATCCTCAATCAAACCCTCACATGATCCACCTACACCTATCTGCCAATCTCTGCTTACCCAACTGTATTACCCTCTCACCTGCCTACCCAGGGTCGAGAGTTATGTTTAGGGTCGAGATTTAGGTGCCATTTATGGAGTTGTGGTTTGGGATGGGAGTAAGGTCCTGGGTCGATAGTCAAGATCATGGTCAAGATAGGAAGTCAGATTGTACGTACGATCTTGGGTCCCAAAGAGGGAGTCAAGTGCTAGGTTAGCCTTGGGATTAATAGTCAAGTTCTAGTACAGATTGAGAGTCGGGTCCTATATCAGAATCGGGTGTCGATTCTTGGATCTCGACTCTATAATTGGGGTTAGTATCGAGAGTGAGGTCTTGAGTCACATTTGGGAGTTAGTTCTTGAGTAAGGATCGGGGTGTCATGTTCTAGCTCCTAATTCTTGGTGAATGTAGGATCTGAGATCTCAAGTCGGGAGTTAGATCCCAGGTCAGGGATGTGATTAGAAGATATCTCGGGTCAGTGTCAGTGTTTGGCCCCATGTCTTGATTCAGGAGTTGAGTTTGGTTTGGTTTTGGAGTCGAGTTTTGGTCAAGATTAGGAGTTGAATCCTTAATCTGGGTCAAGATCAAGAATCGGGTCCCGATCGTGAGTTGTGTCATAAGTTAGGGTTGGGCTTGAGAGTCTAGTATTGGTTTGGGCTAGGTTAATATCAAGAGTTAAGTGTCACGACCCAAGGTACATCCTAGGAGTAACATGGTGTATAGGACCTCTAGAGGCCTTACACAAGCCAATTAGCATGAATAAACAAGATTACAGAAAATTAAGAGATTTAAAACACAATACACACCATAAAGAATTTGTAGAAATGAAGCGGAAGTCTACTTAGTCTCAATAGCTATTTATTACAATAAAAGTGATCGGGACTTATCCCTAGCATCGTGTTCAATATCTAAAAGTAAACACTAAAAGCAATAAAAGGTTCGGTCCTCAGAACATGAGGAATCACAACTTCTAAGTAAAGCCGAAGTGACTTCTAGCCACGGGGATGGAAAACTAGAACGTCAGACCCTACATTTGAGAAATAATGTAGGCAAGAGTATGTGTAATACAAAGATGTATCAAGTATGATAGCAATGCATAGAGATACTAAGTCATCCTAAAATGGACCTTTCATATCATGCAATGACCAAGTTAAAACCATAAGAAAAGGTCAGACAAAAATCATAATACTCATGGTCAAATGCAAATAAAGCTCCTTTTTTGACCACTTGTGAAAATACTTCTTGAAATAACCTTAGTTCATCATTATACTTGTTTGTGGAAAATTAGCCTTAACTGACATAGAGACAATGTGAGCTATAACATGGAATCTTATATTTACCACACACCAAAAAGAGTGTTCTCACTTGCCAAGGTTAGAACCATGAAATTCTAGCTTACATGTATCCGCTAGCTAATGTCTATCTGGACAACCTATGTTGTCACATAGTTTAAGAGACACGGTTAATGACCAGGGGCCGAGCCAGAAGTTTCATCAAGGGTGTTCAAGAATTTTGTTTTAAAATAAGTGAGTTGAATGTTATTTGTTCAACCTAGGAATTCTACCATGAACGATGTCAACATTTGTCAATATCAAATATAAACAATCGAGTTTTTTTTTATGCACTGATTTATATGATAAAAATATATGATTATTGTTTTTAAAGTGAAATATTGATAGAAAAAATGCTTCTAGATTTACGAAACATACATCACACAAGTAGAAATTATTTTTTTCTTAAAAAAAAGAAGAAGGTAAAACACATGTATTGATATTAGCTTTGGGTTCAAAGTTGTTAACATATATAAACACAATTTTTAAAGTAAAATGTAGGCTTTTTTGTTTTCACCTCCTAAATAAAAATTTAGAAATATATGATATATAAAATTTAAAATTAAAATAATGTATTAAAAAACTTGAGGATCATTATAATGGTGTGTGAAGTTGTGTGCTGCTCTTAAAATAAAACCAAAAATGTTGTACACCCTGTGGTATTCGAACCCTTGAAGGGGAAGTGTAAATGAACAAACTTAACCATTGCACCATGGAACAATTTATGTCAAGGTTGTTCAACATTAATTATTTATCCCTTAACTTCAGAATTCAACTTCTCTATATGATGTAATTTTCCGGCGAAGGGTGTTCAGCTTACCACCCTTGGATGGTTGTAGCTCCGCCCTGGGTTAATCGCCACTTATCCACTCGGTACTAAGCTTAATTATCAAGGAATAGTCATCAATCATATTTGTCTTATCTTTAATTGACGTAGGTAATCGCCTTTCCTCATCTCAAGGATATCTCCTTAATTTTGATTCATTTTAGGTGAGAATACATTTCAACCTTAGAATCCTTTATGTGAGAAAACCTTTCACATTCATGCATTAAATAATTATGTTAGAAATCCTCTCATAACAATTAACTACAACAACAATGTCATATATTCTTTACTCTCAAAGCAACTTACATCATAATTCATCAATTTCATAAGAACATGCATATTCCATAATTCACTTTTCATAGTTTAAAATCCACTTTCAATCATGAAAATCTAGAAAACATGGGTTAAGCATTTGTTCATGGGGGTTCATCTTAAAAACATGGAGTCTTCTCAATCATGCATAATACTTCATAAAACAATCAATTATATCAATATTGAAAGGAACCAAAACATAATTAAGGAAAAAACCTAACTTCAATGGGGAATTTCTAACTTTAAAATTGGGAAATTTAGGAACTCTATGGAGGAAAGAGATCCATAGATGAAGACTATAATACCTTAGTGTTCAAAGCCCACAAGCAATGGTGAATTGGAGACTTGATCTTGAAATCCTAAGTTGACTCCTTTTTCTTCTGGAGAGAGAAATATTTGGGGGAGGATGAACTTGTTCTTCTTTTGAGAATTAAGAGAATGACTTGAATTTGGTTATTTTGGGGGTAAAAACATTTATATAGGGCTTTGGGTAAGATAATTAGGAAAAGACCTTGAAGCCCTTCTTAAAATAACTGTCGATCCCGTGATGGTGGGGACCTATGATCCGTACGTGGGTCTACCTACGGACCATCCTAGCCGATCGTCGATGGGTTCAGGACTTTGTTTTTGGACCTTCGACTGACAAGTTACATGTACGGTCTGTACATAGCCTCCGTGGTTTCCACTGAGATTTCTTAAAATTTCACTAAGTTTGAAACTCACCTATGAGACCTACCTACGACTATGCTGGCACCAAGTTTTGGAAAGACTGAAATTTCTTATCTTTTGAATCCAAGGTGTTACATTAGGTCTTAGTTTAGAGTCATGAATCAAGTCTCGAGTTATAGTTATGTCCCGGATCCTGGGTTTGGAGTTGGGAGTTGGGAGTTGGAAGTTAAGTTTCAGGAGTTGGGTACTATTTCTCTGGCTACAGTCGAGATCGGGATTCATGTCCTGGGTTAGGATCGATAGTCAGGTTTCTGATCGAGGTTGAGATTCAGATCCCTGATAGGGGTATGAGTTTGTTCACGGGTTAGATTTGAGAGTCGTGTCTAGAGTTAGATCAGATGGTGAGGTGAAAGAATATTTTAGAAAATATTTTTCTTATTTTATGTCGGGAAGTTATATTCTTCAATTGCATAAACATAAGACCACTTTGAAATTATATTCTAAAACATTTAAGTAAACCAAGCATAAGAACATTGAAAAACAGTTTTCTTCTACAAAACACACCTTAAAGTATTTATTTTTAATTATTTAAGCTAATTTCAATTAACTTAGTTAAACATTTAAAGTTTTTTACTTTCAAATACAAAAGTAGGCCAGAACCATTCTATACCTTTCATATTTACCCAAATTATTTTTACTGATGTTCATATGAGTGTATTTACTTCAATCTATTTTAGCTCAATTTATTTCAATTTGTCCAAGTCCTCACATTTGTCATCCCTAGTTAATCACCCAAAGAGGCCATTTCAATAATGATAGAATTAAGAATAGTTAAAGTTTTAACGTCCAAATAATTAATTTGTACTAATAAAATTTTATATATTCGCTAGTGTTATAATAAGATATATGAATTTATATGTAATTATATACTTTGGTACAATATTTAATATTTTGATATATTTTTTTTATAATATTAAATACTATATCAAATATCAAACTTTTTAAAAACACATACCAAATAATATAATAACAAAACCACAATATCAAAAAATTCAATTTCAAATATGATATTCGATATTTACCCTATAAGGACGCTATGTAACTAGGTGTAAATAATTATTTTTCCTTAACAAGATAAAGAGGGTAAAGGCTGGACCATCACCTCAAAACAGGAAATGGAAGCCAATGAATTATTTCCTTCATCTTACTTTAATGATCTTGATTTGATTAGACATGAAGTTTATGAGATAAATAAATTTATTAAAATTTTTATGATTTTAAATTAAGATATATATGTAGTTGTTTAAAATCTCGTGATTTAAACTTAATAGAATATCAAAATTGAAAAACTTATTAAATATATATATAAAAAAAATACTTTTTTGGCAAAGTAAAAACCACTTAAATCAGAACAGAGAAAGTACTATTAATATATACATAAAGAGATAGGTTGGACTAGTACGCCATATGCTCACCCTCACAATTTCAAAGTTTTTCCTCTTTGAACAACCTTCGATCGTTTCCACACTACAAAAAAAAAGATCACAACGTCAATACAAACGTTTAGACACCAGAAATGAAATAATTGAAGATGGGCTCAAAATCGAGTCAAAATAAAATTGTGGGACCTAACGCTGAGAATCCTGCAATTGACTACTCAAATGGTCCCAAATGGATCGAGGAAATTTTTCTCCAAAAATGGGCACCATCTGAGCCTTAAAACAACACCAAACAACACAATCAATAATAAGAATCAAAAGCCACCATTAAAGTTTACGGAGGGAGATTTGGGACGAGAATTTACCTCTTAAACGACTTCCCGTGCCTCTCCAATTGCCCCAACACGTAGCCTCTCAAATTTCCAACAAATAGCAATAAGAACCACTCAAATTGGAGCTCCAGAACCCGAGACATCAACCTTTTAATTTTGGAAGTTAACCTGAAAAACATGACTAGTCTTATTTAATAGACTAGTAAATTGACTTCTGCGGAAGCGGGCGCCAGTCCGCGATCGCGGTGGTCAATAGGGTCTGGTCAATCCCAACCCTTCTTTGTCAATGCAGGAGGCTATCCGTGAACGCAAAGGGTTGAGGTCACTCCTATCCGCGATTGTAGATCCCAACCCACGAATGTGGTGACCAAAGCACTTGGTTTTCGCAAATGTGACACCATGCTCACAAATGCAGAGAACAGAGTCTCTGGTCTCCGTAAATGTGGCGCGAGGGACATCAATGCGAAAAACAAATGGTGTGCACCAGCCAACATTTGGAAGGTGCAAAATGCCTCAATGGGGGCTCGACATTCGTTCATAACGCTATGCACGCAAATGGAAGATTCCATCCAACCAATATCGATATTCTGAACTCAACGATGATGTTGAAACTTTCAACCAAGGTCTCTGGATGAAAAGTGGGTCCCACTTCCAAACTCCATTTTAAGCCAATTTTCATAAGGTAGCTCGACATGATCTTGGAAGCCTCGAGACCCTAACCAAAGGTTCTTGTAGACCAAACTCAATGTTCTAGAGCTAATAAAGTCATCATAATTGTATTTTGTGGTCATTTACTTGAAGTTTTGACCGAAGTCAACAATTTAAACTTAAAAAGCTCCAAAACCCATAATCTTACATAATAATTAAATAAGTGATCAAGTGACCGAAATGTCTGTCACATCAAGTCATAGATGACTTGTGGTCGCAATAGAAGCACTAAACGCCGAAAATACCGCATACCACAAAATTAAGTAAATTCAACTATAATCTTGTGATTAATGAAATTATTCATGCAGGATTTATTTTTTATATCCATTGGTAAATATGAATGAAGCCCCAAAGGGTGACAGATACATTTAGTTTTCCTTAAGAGCAACCTACGAACAAAAACATAATCCTAGCACTTCAATAGAAAATGCTTCTCCAAATCATCATCAGAATTTGAGAATGTTTCAGAATTACCTTATGTTATTCTTAAAGAGCAACAATATAACTATTACACTTGTGCAACCAGACAGTACACTTGTAATAACATTGTGGCAAGCAAACAAGTCAACGTAATTACTAGGTTGTCATTATTAGGTTGGTAATTACTACTCTAATAATTACACCAATTTCAATTACCTGATGGTTTTTCAAACATACCCTTAGTTTTCTTTTAGAGCAACTTGTGAATAACAACAAATCCTTGCACTCTAATAGAAAATGCTTCTCCAAATCATCATCAAAATTCTGATAATATTTCAGAATTACCTTATGTTATTCTTAAAAGCAACAACACATTACCACCACTAATATTCCTAGAAGTTCATCAATAGATAAGAATTTCAAGAATAACTTATCAAATTACCCTTAATAAGGATGATGACTACTCATTATCGTATAGAAAATATGTAGGCATTGTCCTTATCAATGGTAATACGATAAGTTATTCTTGAAGAATTATTATATGTTGATGAGCTACTATACGAACATTGGTGCATGGTGGTAATGGGATGTTGTCTTTAAGAATAATATTAGGTAATCCTTAAAATATTCTCAGAATTTTGGTGGTGCTAGAAAAAATGTTGTTGTTCACATGCTACTCTTGGAGAAGTTTAATGTTTCTGCTCGAATCGGATTTTATGAGGAACATATCGAGAGAGAATTGGATTTGGTAAGACAACGTGTCATGTGTGGTTGGTAAACTCCGATCATCGTCTTAGTGAAGTAGCCCATAGGTATGGGATACAAACGATTAAGAGTTCCTCCTTAAAAAAAGGGTACTAACTGAGAGTGGAATCTATCCCGACTTTCAAGTAGTGCTTTGATTGATGGATGAACCACAAATCTCCACATATTCTTCTATCACCATTTGGAAACTTTGAACCTATCTTTCAAATGGATCAGTACATTTCCTAGAGAAAAATTAGAAACGGCCTTGTGTGTCTGTAAACTCAAAATAGGTGACCCAACGATCATTGTCTGTCTAAATTACAAACAAAGGAGAAAAATGACCACAATCAATTTTTGATGAAACACAAGGAATATACAAGTGATATGCTGCTATAGATAAATTAATTTTAGTTTATTAAAATTAAACACTAATGTAGGTCATACTATTTCTGCTAATTCTTAAAATAGAAATGGTTTAAGAGTATGTATTTTACCAAATGTAAATACTAAATCCTATAAAAATAAAATGAACCACTCGTTACTGATTATTTTTAATTTTTAGATTGGGAAAGCCGAATTGTATCTATATCAATTATATTTTGGATCTAAGAAAAATTAAGCATAAAGACATAATATTAGTCAATTATTTATTAGATTAGATACAATGACTAAAATTGAAATATTTTTAAAAGCATGAATCTTTTAAAGAAATATGAAAGTATTTACAAGAGATAGTTGATTAGAGCACTAAGGAATGAATAAACAATACATCATGAAATATAGAAAAGAAAAATAAAAGAAAGAACTTACAACGTGGTGACTCATTGATTCAATTCCGAAAAGTTCATGAAACGAATTTATGCTGGAATTGAATTCCGTCATTGTCATTGTAATCAACATCCTCTGTGTAGTGTTATGAATGCATTTCATCTCAGGCGCCGCAATAGGTTGAGTTGTGCTTAGAACGGGTGAATGAGAGAGATTGTTAAAACATTATTTTTATAGGAGGGGCAAGCAACTAGGGTTTTCTAAAATGGTAAAATCATTATTAAAGTTTTGTTTGCTCCTAAATAGAGTTAGTAGTTTCAGCCCATATTTGTAACATCAACCCATTTAATCCACATTTTAATGAGCCGAATCACTTATATTCAGTTGGGTAAAATGGGCTTCAGTTTAATGTCAATTAACACTTAAAAATAGGGGAAGTTTCACATATAGCCACTTAAAATAGTCTAATTACTCTCCATATTTATACTTTGATAATTACAATTTGTAGCTACATGTTATATGAAGGAGAGAGGCGAGCGAGACTGTGAGAGGAGAGAGGAGAGAGAGGGCAGAAAAGTGGGAGAAAGGTGAATTGTATATGTATATCGGTTAGATAATTGTACATTATACATATGTATTTGTATATATGGCAAACGAGTTGGGAGAGGGAGGAGAGAGGCGAGCGAGAGAGGGGAGAGAGGTGAATTGTATACGTATATAATTATATATTATACATATGCATTTGTATATATGGCAAGTGGGATTGGGAGAGAGAGGAGAGAGGCGTGTGAGAGAGGGCAGAAAGTGGGAGAGAGGTGAATTCTATATGTATATAGGCTAAATAATTGTATATTATATATATGTATTTGTATATTCTGGTGAATTATACATATACAAACGCGACTAATATACAAACTTGAAGTTGGCCCACGTAACTAATTTATAATGTTAGTCGCAAGTGTTAATTATAGCAAACTATAGCTATGATGAGTAATTAAATAGTATAAGTTTACTTCACCACGTAATTTTCCCTTAAAAGTATGGACAAATATGGGTTAAATATGGACATCTATATACGTACTTATATTGAATTCTAGATCTCGAATCAGAAGTCAGGGTTAGACAGTTGGATCAAACTTAGGAGTCAATTCCAAAGTAAGGATTGAGGTCGAGTATCTAATCTTCGAGTAGGTAGATGTGATAACCCAAACATTCTATCATACCCCATAACATAAAGTATGTGTGCGACTTATAAAGGTTGATGGATCAGTGTTAGATCCGTAGAACAAGGTTTCAAATGGCTGATTATATCAATTCATGAATTAAGTCAATTTTCTTCTCTAATTTTTCATGCTTATCTAAGTTGATGACATTATCTAATTAGACATGTAAAAATTATTTGTTCAAATCCTTCTATGATGCTTTACACATTAAATTTACTACATATTTCGCACGTATCGAGAAACTAGTCATTGCTATATACATACAACTACCAAATGTATTGAATGGGAAACACTTAAATAGCCTTTCCAATATATGTTATCACATTATTAGCCACAAGGCTACCGCACAAAACAAATGTAGAGGTGTGATAAATAAATAAAAATCATCCATGGCCAACGAACCTCCACTCTATAGTCTATAGTCTAGACATAGTATATCATGCCAACTTAAATGAGACTAATGTGGGAATATTAAGTGCCACAGCAGGACCCCTACTGTTCTTGCGCAGAAATGAATAACCAATGTCGATAACTAGCTTCTTCATGAAAGAAGTTGATCTCCTCGCCTTCACGTAAGAGTGTCCCATTATATATGCAACCCCTTCATCTTTTGCATCGATTAGATCTGAAAGCTCATCCCTAACAGATGGATCCATGCCAGGGTTTTCTGGCAAGCGAAACCTTACTCTGCGCCTCCTCATCTGTGGGTTCTCATCATCACCAGCTGATCTTAGAATTATTGAAAGGAATATAGAGATAGAGAAACTTAGAACATAAAAGATAAGGAGCTATTGATTCAAATCTATCCTCTTATTGAAGGAAAACAACGCTGCCTATATGTAGGCTGAAAACATAACAACGGAATCAAAAACTTACGCTAACCTATTCCTAAATAACTGCTAGTTATTTTCCCCTACAAGTTAGGAGTTTTAGGTACCCAAAGATTAGGTAAAACAAACTTGGTTAAACAGACTCCTAAATATAGTAAAACTGTTAACAAATCCTCCCTTAAACTGATGTTTCTAACACAGTTTACAGAGCTTCAACTTCTTCAAATGAGTAGATACCGAGTATTCTTCTGAACTTGAGAAAACTTTCCTTCTTCAAAGCCTTAGTGAAGATATCTGCTACTTGGTCTTGACTCTTGCAGTAATGCAACTCAATTATACCATCATTTGTAAGGTCTCTTAAGAAATAATACCTTACATCTATGTGCTTGCTACTCCCGTGAAACACCGGATTTTTGGACAGTTTGATGGCTGACATATTGTCACAATATATGGGAGTTGCATAAGCCTGCTTGCAGTTAACTTCCTCAAGCAAATTCCTAAGCCAGATGGCTTGACTGGCACATGTTGTTGCAGCAACAAACTCTGCTTCTGTGGTAGACAAAGTTACAATAGGCTGCTTCTTCGATGACCAATAAATGGCATTTGATCCCAGCATAAACAGGAAACCGCTAGTACTTTTTCTATCATCTCGATCTCCGGCATAATCACTATCTGTAAACCCCATCATCAGTGAACTTCCTTCCCTTTTATAGAGAAGACCATGACTGATTGTGCCTTGCAAATACCTTAAAATGCGCTTAGCAGCTAGGAGGTGAGATTGTTTAGGATTGTCCATGTATCTACTAATATGGCTGACAGCATACATTATGTCTGGCCGAGTTGTTGTGAGATACATTAAACTTCCTACTAATTGCTTATAGTAGGTTCCATCTACAACCTGACCATCCGGATCCTTATCTAACTTCAAGCTAGGATCAACAGGTGTACAAACCGGGTTGCACTTCTCTATCTGAAACTTGAGCAACAAATCTTGCACATATTTCCTTTGAGAAATGAAGAACCCATCACTAGATTGGATAACCATTAATCCCAGGAAGTAATGCATTCTTCCTAAATCAGTCATATCAAACTCCTTCATCATGGATTCCTTAAATTGCTTAAACATTGTCTCACAGCTTCCAGTAAAAATTAGATCATCAACATACAGGCAGACAATAAGAATATCACCTTCATTGTACCTGATGTAAAGAGTCTGCTCATATGGACATCTCTAAAAACCTTCATCCATGAAGTAAGCATCTATGCGACTGCACCAAGCTCTTGACGCTTGTTTCAATCCATATAATGCATTTTTCAATCTATACACCTTATGCTCTTCACCAATTCTGCTATAGCCGGGAGGTTGATCAACATACACTTCTTCTTCTAAGTTTCCATGTAAAATTGCCGATTTTACATCTAGTTGATACATTGACCATCCATTTTGAGACGCCAATCCCAAAATCATCCTGATTGTGTCATGTTTTGCAACAGGCGCAAACACCTCAACATAATCAACACCACACTCTTGCTTGTACCCTTTTGCAATGAGTCTCGCTTTGTATTTGTCTATATCACCATTTTCCTTCAACTTTGTCTTGAACACCCATTTTACCCCAATGCCCTTTTGACCTTCTGGTAGTGTTGTAAGTTCCCAGGTTCTGTTCTTCTCAATGAAAGATATTTCCTCTTCCATTGCTTTCTGCCATTGTGGTTGCTGGACTGCTTCATCGAAGCTAACTGGTTCACATTCTGAAAGTAAACAAAAATTACTTATGGTTTCAATACAGTTACCTCATAATCACTCATCCAAGCTTGTCTCTTTCTTTGCCTTGATTCTCTTCGAACCCCAGAAGTACTTGAACTTTGATGTGAAGATTCAAACTCTTGTCTTTGTTCTGGATCAGGATGTCTGTTAATTTGTTCTTCATCATCAAAAATTGTTGGTGTATGCTTCTTAGCTTCTCCTTCGTCCCACTGCCAAAACTCTTCTTCAGAGAAAATCACATCCCTGCTAACAATAATCTTATGCGTGGTAGGATTATACAATTTATAAGCTTTTGAACAATTTGCTATTCCAAGAAACACACACCTTTCTCCTTTATCATCTAATTTCTTCCGTTTCTGATCTGGTATATGGGCATAGCAAACACAACCAAAAATTTTAAAATGACTTACATCAGGTCTTATCCCGTTCCAGGCTTCTTCTGGTGTTATATTACGCACAGCAACAGTTGGACTCCTGTTTAAAATATGTATACTCCAGTTTGTCGCTTCAGGCCAAAACTTCTTTGGTACTTTACTTCTAACCAACATGCTCCTTACTATATTCATGATTGTTCGATTCTTCCTCTCGCTCACGCCATTTTGTTGCGGAGTGTAAGCTGCAGTTTTCTGTCTTTTAATGCCATGCAACTCAAAAAACTTTAAAAAAGCATGTGAGTCATACTCTCCACCTCTATCCGTGCGCAACACCTGAATAGACTTTCCTGCTTCATTTTCTGCTACTGCCTTAAACTTTTTGAATGCTTCAAAGACCCCAGACTTTTCCCCAAGAAAATAAACCCAAGTTTTCCTACTGTAATCATCAATAGAAGTTGCAAAGTACCTTGTTCCTCCATTTGAAATTGGACTGATCGGTCCACAAATGTCAGAATGAACAATTTCTAGTACCTCACTTGCTCTTTGAGTTCTACCTCTTGGAAAAGATTCTCTGTGTTGCTTTCCGATGACACAATCTTTACAAACACTGGAAGGTTTCCGGAGTTTTGGAAGACCAGTGACCATGTTCCTTTGTTGAAGGATTTTAAGTCCTTCAAAATTTAAGTGGCCATATCGAAAATGCCATAGCCATGCTGCCTCATTCAGTTGAGCAATTAAACATGACTGCTCAATATGATTAAAATCAAGCGGAAATATTCTATTGGCAGTCATATTTACTTGTGCCACTAATCCAAGTTTAGCATCTTGAATTTTGCACTTCCCATTCTTTATACTCAACTCATAGCCTTCTTCTTGTAATTGTCCAATACTGAGCAAATTAGTCTTCAAGCGTGGCACATAAAGTACATTGGAAATTGTATGCATTCCATTTCCTTTCGTCTGTACTCTAACCTGACCTTTCCCCATTGCTGAAAGTTTTGAGTCATCTCCAAACCTCACTTTGACTCTAAAGGTTTCATCCAAGGTTGAGAAAGCTTCCTTGACACCATTCATATGATTGCTGCATCCCGTGTCTAAGTACCACTGATTTCTGGTAATCTCCTCCTTCGTTACCAGTAATAGTGATATCTCTTCCTCTTCTTGTTCCACAAAATTGGACGATTCAGCTCTTTTCTTTGACATATTTGTTCTGCATTCTGACCTATAATGGCCAAATTTGTGACACTTGTAGCACTCAATATGTGCCTTACTTCCTGTTCCTTCTTTGTGGTTGGTCTGGAAATGTTTTCTGCGACCTTTTTCCCTTCTCTGGCCATTAATATTTGCCTGAGAATCTTTGTATCCCTTCGTTTCCTTCTTATCATGATTACTTGCCGAAGTTGAAACTTGAAGAGCTTGCTCCTCTTGTTCAGGTTCGATCAATTTCTTCTCATGAACTAACAACGAACTTTGCAGTTCGTCAAGTGATAGCTTGTCAATATCATGCGACTCCTCTATGGCACAGACAACAAAGTTAAACTTTGGTGTTACTGATCTCAAAATCTTCTCAACAATAGCCACGTCATCTGATTTATCACCGTGTAGCCTCATCTTGTTGACAATAGTCATTACTCTTGAGAAGTAATTTGTAACTGATTCTCCAGACTTCATCTTCAACGTCTCAAATTCAGTGCGAAGGGCCTGAAGTTGTTGTCTTTTAGTCTTGGCAGAACATTGATACTTTCTTCCCATTGAATCCCATATGTGCTTGGAGGTGTCTTTGCAAAGAATTGTCTCCAAGATTGAACGATCTATAGCCTGAAACAAATAATTTTTTGCTTTTAGATCTTTCAATTTCATTCCTTCTGTCTCTACCTTCCGCGCTTCTGTTGCACCAGCTTCCAATTGTTGTATACCTTCTGAAACTACTTGCCAGTATTCCTTTGATTTCAGAAAGTTTTTCATCAACATACACCAATGGTCATAATGACCATCAAAACGAGGGATGGAAGGTTGAACGAAGTTCTCTGAGGCCATTCTAAGAATATGAGTGTTTAGAAAAGCTGTTGCTGGAGTTTTCTATACACTGACAGGCTCTGATACCAAATATTGAAAGGAATATAGAGATAGAGAAACTTAGAACATAAAAGATAAGGAGCTATTGATTCAAATCTATCCTCTTACTGAAGGAAAACAACGCTGCCTATATGTAGGCTGAAAATATAACAAAGGAATCAAAAACTTACGCTAACCTATTCCTAAATAACTGCTAGTTATTTTCGCCTACAAGTTAGGAGTTTTAGGTACCCAAAGATTAGGTAAAAACAAACTTGGTTAAACAGACTCCTAAATATAGTAAAACTGTTAACAAGACTTTGGAGCGTTAAAGATTTGCTGCTCTGAATGGAGTTACTAATACCAAAATCTTCCTCTGAGACGAGTAATGTTGAGCCTGACTGTACACTTCTTGTGCTTATAACTGCCATCCTTCCATCAAATGATGGACTGTCGGAGCTTGAGATTTGTGGTTCTACAACTTCCATTTGGATGAACTCTGCTATACTCTGGATGAGAAGGTCCTCAAAGCTCCCATAGAGAAAGCTTTTTAGATCAGAATAGTTGAATTATATCTTATTTATTCAATGTTGAATTTACCACGTATTAAGTCACGAGATATTCCAAGACAATAACGGCCCTCAACAGACTCGAACTGCAATAGAGGCAACCTGAGATGCCCAATAGAATCACCTAGTTAGGACTCGAACCCGACTAATAGAAGTGACACCCATACTTAACCATGGATAATAGGGATACACACATGCCTCGAACCCAGGATGATAGGCATGCACACGAAGCTTGAACCACGACTAGTGATCAAGAGCACATATCTTGAACCGTTGATATTAATGAACTCTGAAAGTCTCAGAATTCCGTGCTCTTCTCATGCAAGACCACAACATAGAGCAAGAATCTTCTAAGCCACCAAGGACCCATTCCATCTCCAAAACCAAAGACCCAATCCAATATAGCCTACAAGGTTCGAAATCACAGAAGAGTCCATCTGGATCAAATCATAAGGGAAGTTCTGGATGAACGGTCACGAAGGCTAAGTTATCATCTAAGGATCATACTAGCAACCTCAAATCTGCTATATTAGTCTATAAATGGAGCTAAGCCATCCGAAGAGACGTTGGAGAATCTTTAATGCCTATCGGCTCCAAAACGTAAGTCTAAGGCAATCATTAAGGCCAAGAACAACTATCAATATCAACATCAATAACAATACGAAAACCACAAGGCATGGTATAATCAACACAACTAAAATATGCATGTTCAATTCCCTGAAAATCCCAAAAATACGCCTAAGGCGTGATTTCTAATCACTAAACATGATACAACTACACTCACATCCCAAATCTAGCCAAACAACAAGCATTCACAATCATAAGATCAATCTAAAGACCGATAAGTCATAGCCTACTTCAACGTTTGACAGCGCACACTTCAAATTCACAATTTCAAAGTTTTTCCTCTTTGAACAACCTTCGATCGTTTCCACACTACAAAAAAAAAGATCACAACGTCAATACAAACGTTTAGACACCAGAAATGAAATAATTGAAGATGGGCTCAAAATCGAGTCAAAATAAAATTGTGGGACCTAACGCTGAGAATCCTGCAATTGACTACTCAAATGGTCCCAAATGGATCGAGGAAATTTTTCTCCAAAAATGGGCACCATCTGAGCCTTAAAACAACACCAAACAACACAATCAATAATAAGAATCAAAAGCCACCATTAAAGTTTACGGAGGGAGATTTGGGACGAGAATTTACCTCTTAAACGACTTCCCGTGCCTCTCCAATTGCCCCAACACGTAGCCTCTCAAATTTCCAACAAATAGCAATAAGAACCACTCAAATTGGAGCTCCAGAACCCGAGACATCAACCTTTTAATTTTGGAAGTTAACCTGAAAAACATGACTAGTCTTATTTAATAGACTAGTAAATTGACTTCTGCGGAAGCGGGCGCCAGTCCGCGATCGCGGTGGTCAACAGGGTCTGGTCAATCCCAACCCTTCTTTGTCAATGCAGGAGGCTATCCGTGAACGCAAAGGGTTGAGGTCACTCCTATCCGCGATTGTAGATCCCAACCCACGAATGTGGTGACCAAAGCACTTGGTTTTCGCAAATGTGACACCATGCTCACAAATGCAGAGAACAGAGTCTCTGGTCTCCGTAAATGTGGCGCGAGGGACATCAATGCGAAAAACAAATGGTGTGCACCAGCCAACATTTGGAAGGTGCAAAATGCCTCAATGGGGGCTCGACATTCGTTCATAACGCTATGCACGCAAATGGAAGATTCCATCCAACCAATATCGATATTCTGAACTCAACGATGATGTTGAAACTTTCAACCAAGGTCTCTGGATGAAAAGTGGGTCCCACTTCCAAACTCCATTTTAAGCCAATTTTCATAAGGTAGCTCGACATGATCTTGGAAGCCTCGAGACCCTAACCAAAGGTTCTTGTAGACCAAACTCAATGTTCTAGAGCTAATAAAGTCATCATAATTGTATTTTGCGGTCATTTACTTGAAGTTTTGACCGAAGTCAACAATTTAAACTTAAAAAGCTCCAAAACCCATAATCTTACATAATAATTAAATAAGTGATCAAGTGACCGAAATGTCTGTCACATCAAGTCATAGATGACTTGTGGTCGCAATAGAAGCACTAAACGCCGAAAATACCGCATACCACAAAATTAAGTAAATTCAACTATAATCTTGTGATTAATGAAATTATTCATGCAGGATTTATTTTTTATATCCATTGGTAAATATGAATGAAGCCCCAAAGGGTGACAGATACATTTAGTTTTCCTTAAGAGCAACCTACGAACAAAAACATAATCCTAGCACTTCAATAGAAAATGCTTCTCCAAATCATCATCAGAATTTGAGAATGTTTCAGAATTACCTTATGTTATTCTTAAAGAGCAACAATATAACTATTACACTTGTGCAACCAGACAGTACACTTGTAATAACATTGTGGCAAGCAAACAAGTCAACGTAATTACTAGGTTGTCATTATTAGGTTGGTAATTACTACTCTAATAATTACACCAATTTCAATTACCTGATGGTTTTTCAAACATACCCTTAATTTTCTTTTAGAGCAACTTGTGAATAACAACAAATCCTTGCACTCTAATAGAAAATGCTTCTCCAAATCATCATCAAAATTCTGATAATATTTCAGAATTACCTTATGTTATTCTTAAAAGCAACAACACATTACCACCACTAATATTCCTAGAAGTTCATCAATAGATAAGAATTTCAAGAATAACTTATCAAATTACCCTTAATAAGGATGATGACTACTCATTATCGTATAGAAAATATGTAGGCATTGTCCTTATCAATTGTAATACGATAAGTTATTCTTGAAGAATTATTATATGTTGATGAGCTACTATACGAACATTGGTGCATGGTGGTAATGGGATGTTGTCTTTAAGAATAATATTAGGTAATCCTTAAAATATTCTCAGAATTTTGGTGGTGCTAGAAAAAATGTTGTTGTTCACATGCTACTCTTGGAGAAGTTTAATGTTTCTGCTCGAATCGGATTTTATGAGGAACATATCGAGAGAGAATTGGATTTGGTAAGACAACGTGTCATGTGTGGTTGGTAAACTCCGATCATCGTCTTAGTGAAGTAGCCCATAGGTATGGGATACAAACGATTAAGAGTTCCTCCTTAAAAAAAGGGTACTAACTGAGAGTGGAATCTATCCCGACTTTCAAGTAGTGCTTTGATTGATGGATGAACCACAAATCTCCACATATTCTTCTATCACCATTTGGAAACTTTGAACCTATCTTTCAAATGGATCAGTACATTTCCTAGAGAAAAATTAGAAACGGCCTTGTGTGTCTGTAAACTCAAAATAGGTGACCCAACGATCATTGTCTGTCTAAATTACAAACAAAGGAGAAAAATGACCACAATCAATTTTTGATGAAACACAAGGAATATACAAGTGATATGCTGCTATAGATAAATTAATTTTAGTTTATTAAAATTAAACACTAATGTAGGTCATACTATTTCTGCTAATTCTTAAAATAGAAATGGTTTAAGAGTATGTATTTTACCAAATGTAAATACTAAATCCTATAAAAATAAATGAACCACTCGTTACTGATTATTTTTAATTTTTAGATTGGGAAAGCCGAATTGTATCTATATCAATTATATTTTGGATCTAAGAAAAATTAAGCATAAAGACATAATATTAGTCAATTATTTATTAGATTAGATACAATGACTAAAATTGAAATATTTTTAAAAGCGTGAATCTTTTAAAGAAATATGAAAGTATTTACAAGAGATAGTTGATTAGAGCACTAAGGAATGAATAAACAATACATCATGAAATATAGAAAAGAAAAATAAAAGAAAGAACTTACAACGTGGTGACTCATTGATTCAATTCCGAAAAGTTCATGAAAAGAATTTATGCTGGAATTGAATTCCGTCATTGTCATTGTAATCAACATCCTCTGTGTAGTGTTATGAATGCATTTCATCTCAGGCGCCGCAATAGGTTGAGTTGTGCTTAGAACGGGTGAATGAGAGAGATTGTTAAAACATTATTTTTATAGGAGGGGCAAGCAACTAGGGTTTTCTAAAATGGTAAAATCATTATTAAAGTTTTGTTTGCTCCTAAATAGAGTTAGTAGTTTCAGCCCATATTTGTAACATCAACCCATTTAATCCACATTTTAATGAGCCGAATCACTTATATTCAGTTGGATAAAATGGGCTTCAGTTTAATGTTAATTAACATTTAAAAATATGGACAATTATGAGTTAAATATGGGCATCCATATACGTACTTATATTGAATTCTAAATCTCGAATCAGAAGTCAGGGTTAACATAGAGAGTCAGTGCTTGTGACGCAGTTGGATCAAAATTAGGAGAGTAAGGATCAAGGTCGGGTCCTGGGTCGTGAGTCGGGTATCTAATCTCGAGTCGGTAAATGTGATAGCCCAAACATTCTATCATACCCCATAACATAAAGTATGTGTGCGACTTATAAATGTTGATGGATCAATGTAAGCGTTGGGATAATAGTACAAGTTGAAGGTTTTTATTATGATGAATTATTTCATATAATCTTGTATATGGTTCGACTAGGGATACTCATATCTTTCTAGTGTATTTAAATGTCCCTATCAATTCATGAAATAAGTCCATTTTCTTCTTTAATTTTCATGCTTATCTAAGTTGATGACATTATCTAATTAGACATGCAAAAATTATTTGTTCAAATCCTTCTATGATACTTTACACATTACATTTACTACATAATTTTGCACGTATCGAGAAACTAGTCATTGCTATATACATAAAACTACCAAATGTATTGAATGGGAAACATTTAAATAGCCTTCCCAATATATGTTATCACATTATTAGCCACAAGGCTACCGCACAAAACAAATGTAGAGGTGTGATAAATAAATAAAAACTCATCCATGGCCAACTAACCTCCACTCTATAGTCTATAGTCTAGACATAGTATATCATGCCAACTTCAATAAGACTAATGTGAGGAATATTAAGTGCCACAGCAGGACCCCTACAGTTCTTGCGCAGAAATGAATAACCAATGTCGATAACTAGCTTCTTCATGAAAGAAGCTGATCTCCTCGCCTTCACGTAAGAGTGTCCCATTATATATGCAACCCCTGCATCTTTTGCATCGATTAGATCTGAAAGCTCATCCCGAACAGATGGATCCATGCCAGGGTTTTCTGGCAAGCGAAACCTTACTCTGCGCCTCCTCATCTGTGGGTTCTCATCATCACCAGCAGATCTTAGACTTTGGAGCGTTAAAGATTTGCTGCTCTGAATGGAGTTACTAATACCAAAATCTTCCTCTGAGACGAGTAATGTTGAGCCTGACTGTACACTTCTTGTGCTTATAACTGCCATCCTTCCATCAAATGATGGACTCTCGGAGCTTGAGAGTTGTGGTTCTACAGCTTCCATTTGGATGAACTCTGCTATACTCTGGATGAGAAGGTCCTCAAAGTTCCCATCGTCTCGCTGTATGTCCTTGTAACCATATCTGACAATGCAACGGTACATGCGGTAGGGTCTTGGGCATATGCGACCAATGAGGAAACGCTCCTCGGGTGGGACAAATGGTACTGGAACAGATTTGACGCATACAAACACCATCACATTGTGAAATGCAGGGAGATTTGTAACAAAGTGAGAGAAGATGGATGGGATTCCTGTTGCCAATTCAGAGTATATCAGACCTATTCCTGGCACACGAACGATACCAAGGCTGGGGCCCAAGCCAAGGAGCCATTTCAATGGAACTTTATTGTGAAGATCAAAGTTGTACTTCTTGCGAGTTCCATAGTGCCAGACAAACATGATAGTCAAGAAGGCAAAAGAGAGCACAAGGGAGACCCATCCTCCTTGTGGAATCTTGATGAATGCAGAAGACAGGTAGACACCTTCGATGATTCCGAATAAAAGGAGAAAAGGAATTGCAAGTGCTACACTTTTTTGCCAGACAAAGATTATGACAAGCGCCATGAGAAATGTCGTGATAAACATAACTGACATGCAAGCTAGACCTGAAGGAAAAATAAATTTGTAAGAGAGAACCAAACAGAGAATTCTGAAACTAAAAATGAAAAGAAAGCTTGAAATAAACAGCACACGAATTGTTCGCAAATCTGTAGTAATACAGAAAGAAAATCAGTGTCATGGTGTACTTCCACAAGGTGTGCTTTTTGGGGGGATATAGTAATCCTTCTCAACCAGCTAACCTCCCCACCCACCCACCCCCAAACCTAAATTAGGAGCCCAACTGTTGCTTTGCCATTGTATTCCCTTTGTAACTTGAACCCCCAAAACCTTGTATGGTTGGAGGTGGTTGAATGTTTGCTCGGACTCCACAATAAGGTGTTGCACCTGTGTCGGAGCCTCCGAAAATAAGCTTCTTTAGGAGGATCAGACACACATCTGTCGGCATTTTTAAATAGTCCGAGCAACATGGGTGGTTGGTATGCTCTCTTTTGTTAATATATCATGAAATCTGAGATTCCTTCATGTGCACACAATTCATCATCTTGATTCCATATGTTTTTGTTTTCATCAGGGTTTAAAAAAACACTTAATACACTGCAAAAGGCACAAGGAGAGGTCTAGCAGCATGTTTGAGGAAACAAATACACAATCGTGAAAACAGAAATATTTGGCAAATAGAATTAATCGTGAACATTTCTACATCTGCATACTAATATATATAATACTACCATAGATGTGACAGATGCATAAGAAAAATTCAATTACTTCTGAAGGTGATACAATTGGGATAGTTGTGGAGATCATATAATGCGGTTTACTTTACATTCTATCGGAATGGAATGTAAGAAGGCAGAGCCATACAATGGAATTCAAAGAACTAAAATACAGATTGTCAAAAGACTAGTAGGCTTACCATATGCATTTCCTATTAAAGTGGTGTCCTGAAATCCAACAGCCACAGCAAGGGTCAAAATCATTAGGATCCAATTTATTTCTGGGACATAGATCTGCCCTTTAATATGCTTTGACGTGTGGACAATCTTGACTCGTGGGAAGCAACCCAGTGCATTACATTGCTTCACAATGGAGAATGTAGCAGTGATTACAGCCTGACTGCCAACAATGGCTGAAAGGGTAGCAATAACAAAGACAGGCCAATATACGCTGTCTGCAAGATAAGCAAAGAGCAGCAGTTTAGCAGGATTGAATTAAAATTTATCAACAATCTTCAGACTAATCAGACAAATAAATGAAAAGAGAACCAACCGGGTACTGAATTATAGAAACTATTTGGAATTGAATCAATGTTTTTGGACAGAAAAGCAGCCTGACCCATGTACTGTACCACCAAGCAAGGGTATACAAAAAATGGGAATGCAATCTGCATAAGGAAAATAAATTTCAGTCAACATGAGATCCTTGAATCCAAGCACTCAATAGATGTTGAAAGAAATATGCACTAAAATCTGCCAACCACTAGGACAGTTTACTCGTTCTGTGGAATAAGAATCATTTGGCTCCAATGTCCAGTTGCTCTATATGTATCCACTCACTATGGATTCCAAATGTTATAATCCAAATCTTATAGACTCAATATTCTTTAAATCTACTTCAGATGGATTTCGAATCTTCTTAGTAGTGTTGTTTAAGTTCCTATATGCTTAAAAAAATGTAATACAACAAAATCAGAGTCTCGATAGCTGTAAAACCCTTTTTATTTAATACCAAACGGATTATGGAAGCTCATATTCCCAATGTCATGATGACTTATAACCCCTGTACAGATGCAGTTAAAACATGTTCTTATCTATTGCTGGATAATCCAACTAGTTTAATCTGCATTCAGGATCTTCTAGAAAGAAAAGAAAAAAATGCTAGGTTGATAAAGAATTAGAACAGAACAGTCTCCCTGAAGAAACTTTTTATGTGTTTGTTGCTGCAAAATGCTGGACTTACCCTCATTGAGGTGGCAGTGAAATGACCAAGATCTGCAAACATAGCTTCAGAACCTGATGGTAGAAATATGAATTACAAACCTGATTCAAACTCTAGGAGATTTTAATATCATCTCCTTAATCAAATAGTAAGAGGTTCCACAAAAAGGCTTCTATGAGGCAAATTTGAATAAAGAATCCCTGAATTAGAGTCAATATATGTATCGTACCTGCAATTGAGAGGAGGACACCTCCTAGGGAAACCCAACCATCTTTCCCAGTTTCCTTAAAGAACTTGACGATATAATGTGGAGAAAGAGCAGACACAATTTTGGGATTCCAAAATATAGTATTATACAGCCCAATGAGAAAAATAGATATCAACCAGATAGTCACTATAGGAGCAAACAAAAATCCAACCCTGTGGGTTCCAGAATGCTGCAAGGCAAACAGGCCAACCAATATTATGCACGAGAGAATAAGCACACCACCTACAAGGAAAGATGCATGAAAGGTCAATGCCTCAGACTTAAGTAAGACGTTGACTACTTTAAAAAGTCTTATCAATTTCTGCAAAGGGGTATATTAAAGTATATCTACCATGAGATAGGTGTTCAGTAGCGGCCTGGATCCCTGACATTGATGATATAACTGCCAAAGTAGAGCATTTCATAGTTAAAAGATAATATTAAATTCAACTGCGAGTTCTATGACTGCAAGTATCACTTGTGAGATAACACTTTTTTATAGAATATCTGAAGGCAATCATATGCATTATAAGGTGCCACTTATTATATCACAAAAGTTGAAAGTCTATTATCTAACATTTGAAAGAAGCAACTTTAGAACAAACTTCTGGTTTGTAAATTCAAAGGGCAACCAGCTAAAAATACCATACAAGGAGGCATCTACTGTTAGTATCGTGTACCTGACATTGCAGGAGTCAGAACACCATCTCCTATGACCATACAAGCACCTAATAATACAACAATAAGCAGTATTGTACGTGACTTCTTATGCTTCTCAAGAAATCTCTTCAATGATAAACATGATGTCGACTGCCCAGAAAAGCCATATTTGTAAGCAGATAGCTCCTCATCTGCTGCCTGTTGGTTGGGAAGTAGACTAAACTTTGCATGTCTACACAACAGGGAGTAAAGAGCAAATGTACCACCTAAAAAATTTGGCCAAAAAAACATCATCAGGTATTAGTATTGTTCCATAAGTATTTATCAATTTAGAGTCCTTTATAAACATACCTTCACCATTATCATCTGCACTTAATACAACAAATACATATTTGAGCAAAGGAATGAGTGTTATTGTCCAGAAGATCAGGGAAAAGGCACCAAATATTGCGTCTGAAGTCTGATAATTTTGCAACTTCCCCACAAAGATACTCCTATAGACGTAAAGCGGAGAAGTGCTCAGATCTCCATATACCACCCCCAGACTTTGGTAAGCCAGTAGTAGATTACTGGAAATATTCACCAGCATAAACTGCAAGTCAAAATATCCAAGGCATGAGCTTGTCTCCTACACAATCAGCTGGTAGAGAAAAGCACAGATCCAATGGAACTCACTCCCAACAGACTCACTTCCCTTAAGAAGAATCTAAGTCCAGAATATATATGTTCCATGGAGGTATAATGTATGCAAACACTAGAAACATTTTTAAGAATATGGTATATTTTACTAGTAGATCTAAAGAAATCTCATGGCCTGAAAATTCTCTAGAAGGAATACAAAGCAGTGTTCAATTGAGGGAAAGATGTTCAGCTTCTAATTTTTCTAAAAGATTCTCAATTTTAAGGTTTCCTTTCTCGCCTTTATTTTCCATCAAGTGTGTCGATCCAATTTTTTTCAATGTAGGTTGTCTAAATTATCAGTCTAAGGGATACCTAAGAGCAAAAAGAATAAATGATGGGCCCACTAGTGAAGCTTCATTTTTGTGACTAAGGCACTTATAAAGATCAATGCCAACTGATACTCTGATAGTATCTGGTGAAGGCAATGGTGCAAGTTGAGCTTGCTGACTCTGTTGGTTGCTTGTGGTTTTTCATATGTTTGAAGCTTTTTTGCTGAGGCACAAACAGTACCGAGGCTAGCAGCAAATTTCTTTTTTGGATAGAGACACATGATGACAGAAAAAGGGACAGACTGGTGGAAAACCAAAAACAGAATCCGGATTTATGCTGTGGTATGAATGTACGGAAACTGGGAGAGAGAGAGAGAGAGAGAGAGAGAGAGAGAGAGAGAGAGAGAGAGAGGAGGAAGGGCGTAAGTTCAAACATGCAAGTTAGACGAGCTGCCTTTTGCTGTGAAAACATCAATTTTTTCCTATAGAGGCCAAGGGTTCTTCAGTTGATGCATGATAAATTGACAGGAAATGTACTACTTGTGGACAATTTGGTGAGAAGGAAGAGAAGAAACTAAAGGCAGAAAAGAGCATGTGGTAAATATTTCATAGCATTGAGCAACCTGTGAATCTTTCAATAAAAGTTGTTTCAAACTTGATTATGTTCAATTAAAAGATTTTATGCAGTGGTGGAAGAGAATACTTCTTCCTTTCTTCTTCCTTATATAACTATCAACCTAGAGATCTTTCAATAAAAGTTGTTTCAAACTTGATTATGTTCAATTAAAAGATTTTATGCAGTGGTGGAAGAGAATACTTCTTCCTTTCTTCTTCCTTATATAACTATCAAAATAGAGATATGTCAGTACTGCAAGTTCCAATTATACTAAAGCACTTTAGTTCCAAGAGAAGTTCAAGCCAAAATACAAGCTGAAAATATGCAGGACATTCAGAAGGTAAAGGTAAACATCTAAAGATTATATTCCATCCAATAAAGATTGAAACTTAGCATGTTTTGATTCTCCAGTGTTCAGATTTAGGTGCTGTTTATTTTAGTTTCCATCCACATGAAAACCCACATTAGTGTCTTTAACTATGTTGATCTGACTCAACAAAATAATGCCGCACCTATGTCGGATTATTTAAAATTAACTACTTTTGGAGAATCCAACACAGGTCTTTAGCATAGTATAGAACCTAAATGCAACCTACGAACATTAGTCTAATCATTTCTTTATTACAAGAAATTAGTCAAAGTGGCACCTTAATGTCCATGGAAGCAAGCACGATATAAATTGCATTTCAGTCATACTAGCCTCTTTTTAATCCAAATATCTTAGGAGCCTCCATGTCAAGCAGTCCCTTTTTTTATTAGCCCTTAAACAACAAATTAGTTCAAAAGAAATTTACCTGCAGCTTAGAATATTATTAACTTCCTTCAACAGCAGATCTCAATGGGTTTTTCACATGTATAAGCTAGTAACAGTTTATTGAATTTCATAAGATGCAGACACATACTTGTACACATAAACTATCAAAAGACATTAAATATGTAAGCCTAGTGAAAGTGTAAGGAAAAGATTTTCCCACCTTGGAAGCCAATGTCCCTTTTCTCCTCTCAATTTGAGTTTGGTCTGCAGCAGGGGAAGGTGGTTGCTCCATCGCTTCTCGCTCATGATTAATATCAACTCGATGCATCTATCTGCCATTTTTGAAAAACTTTCTTGATTACCACCTTTAATTGGACCGACCAAAACATTAATAACAGACAAAATGGGAATAATAGGCTGAATTCAGACTGATGCAAAGAAATAAGAGTAAAAGGTCAGCAACATCAAAATGATCATACGTCTCGCTGGACAACAATTACAACTGAGGATGGAAAAAATTAAAGTTGTAGCGGAAATAAGTTTGTGGAAGTTGAAATTGTGTTTGGATTGTTATACAGGGGCTTGGGCAATACTTGAGTTTAAGTTGGCAAAAAAAGAGATTTGAAGTTAAAGTTTGGACATGACTTCACTTGAATGAAAAGAGTTAAAAGTTTGTGAGTGAAAACCAGAATTAACTATATACCCTCACCAACTATTTTAACATTTCACTTGGAATACAAATTATATTTCATTAACAACCCAAGATTTCATGGCCAAAATAGTAAATGAGACTACAGTTTTGCAAATATTGAAGTTTGGTAATTACAGTTACTGTACTATAGAATATCGATGGCTTATGAGGCCCATAGTTCTTTAAGAAAATTTTTTGTGGGAGTTGAAAGATCTGTGAACTGAAAGTTCTTTTTCTTCTTTTATGAATGGAAGTTGAAGATTTGAAAAAACTTCATTCAGAACAACTTTAAAACCCTTAAAAACTTAAAGTTCAATCAATAGTTTTGCAACTTAAAAAACTCAAAGAACAACCAACTTCAAAAAATTAATTCACAGAAGAAGTTCAGATTCCACAAACAAACACCACCAGTGTTCAACATTTGAAAGCTTTACTGACTAAAAAGTAGACACAAAATAAGAGAAGAAAAATCAAGCTAAAAGATACGCCATTTACTCATCCCAAAGCAACAAAAAGTCAATCCAAGCCATTCCATTGCCAGACTCACATGTGAAGAATCTTAATAGAAAGTCCCACTAAAAGAAAAATCATAAGAAACTCTGCAGATTTGATGCACAGAAACCAATAAAGTGATTAGCTCTGAAAATTTAACAATTTTATTCATAATTACACAAAAAAAACATGAAATTTCGGTAAAGCTTCACATCACTAAATCTGTTGTAAACAAGTTTTAATCTTTTTTTGTTTAATAAGTAGCTTTAACACTGTTCTGTACTTCTAAAAATCTACACATCTTTGAAAAAACCGTAAACAGATTTGTTGAACAGAAACCAATTAAAGTATGAAATAATCTCACTATTTTATCAACAAAAACAGAAATAACCACAAAATTGAAGTGCAAACAGATAACAAATAGCAACCGAGGTGTAAAACAGTATAAAGCAACAAAATTCAGTATAAAAATTTGAAAGATGAAGCAGTGAAGCAGTAGAGTCAACTGTTGAGCTGTATAGATCGCATTTTTACAAAATAGGAAAAAACAGAGATTCAGAGAAAGAAGGAACCTTATTCGTCGGCGACCGGCGACCGGCGATTGAGATGAATTCGGAGATGTGGTGCTACAGAGGATTCGGATCCGGTTCGGGTTTTCCCCTCTTGGATTGCTCAACTTTGGACAAATAACATTATTGGCGACTGTTCAGCCAATTACAGTCCGCATGTTTTTTTTATTTCTATATAAGAAGAAGACTCCCACATTTTTTATAGCCACTCTACCAAAAAATATATATATATATTCGCACGGGGTATTTATATTAAGTCAATTACAATTTGCATATTTTTTTAATTTCTATGTAAGAAAAAGACGGTCACATTTTTCATTGCTACTCTGCGAAAAAAACTTATTTGCACCGGTTGTTTCTACTAAGCCAATTACAGTTCGCCTATTTTTTTTATTTCTATAAAAGAAGAAGAAGACCACATTTTTTATCGCTACTCTACGAAAAAAACTTGTTCGCAACAAGTATTTACACCAAATCAATTATCGTTCGTATGTTTTTTTATTTCTATATAAGAAGAAGACGGTCACATTTTTTATGGCTACTCTACCTATTTTTCTACTCCGTCCGTTCATTATTATTTGTCATGATTTCTATTTTTAGAGTTAAACCATAAGAATTTTGATTAACATTTTAAGATATATTTTTTCATCATATTGATATGCAAGAAATTGCAATTTATAGTACTTTTCATATAGTTTTTGAATATCTAAATTTTTTGTTTAAAATATTGAATTAATGTAATTTAATTTAGCTTTGAAAAATAGTCAAATTAATTTTTGAAAAACGCAATATGACAAATAAAAATAAATAAAGGAAATAATATCAATCACACACTTTCCAACACAAACCAACACTCTCAATTATTGATAATTTTAAAAATATTTATCCACTTTAATTAAGTAATTTTCAATAATTAAAAGCTAAAATTTTGAGCAATTAAAAGGGAAAAACTTAAGTATACAAATAAAGTATCTTATTTTTCACTCTATATGATACTCTAATAGTTATTTTTTCACCTATATAACAATAGTTTTTTTCCTAAGTTATGTTTTATATTAAAAATTAAAATAAAAAATGGATTCATGCTCCACAATTTATGATATTCTCCATTTTTCTCAAATCCCATGATTTACTCAAAAGTGATTATAAATATTATCTCCTACCAATAAAAGGTTTCTTGAAAAATACTCCCTCCGTTCTTTTTAACTTGTCCATTTTTTTTTATAGTTTTCCTAATTACTTGTCCATTTTGACAAATCAAGAAAGGTTAAATTTTTTTACCTATTATATCCTCAATTAAATGACTAATTACTTTGAAAAATGTAGAACTTTTCATCCACTTCATAATCAATAGAGGTAAAATGTTAAACTCACTACGTCATTAATTATTTTCTTAATAGGTGTGTCAATTCAAAAGTGTACAAGTAAAAAGGGACGGAGGGAGTATAAAATTCTCTTTCCATTCAATTGTTAAATTGAAATACCAATAATTATTCAATCCTAATTCAACATAAAGGACGTTGGAACGCATCAGGTGTTCATTATACTTTCAATATATAATTGGTGTATTTTTAATCGTGTAATTGTAAAACATCATCACTGTTGTTGTTACTCACCAAAATGATGATTTGGAATTTTTTTTTATATAATTTTTTCTAGTTTTTCTATGATTTTGAGATTTGGAAGACAAATAATATTTAATGATTGTCTTTTTGGTAATTATTTGGTGAAAGTAATATCTTATTAACTATCAAACTTATGGAATGAAAGTTCAGTATGCTACTGATTTTTCATTGGTATCGTTCGGTAAGAGTTGTCATGATCAAGTTTATGATTAACCAATGGACTAAATTTTGATATAGAATGAAGGTTTAAACATTGTATTTACTTTAGAAATCACTTTTTTTTAAAAATATTTTATGTCTATCTTAAGTTGTTTAATTAATGGTGTACTATGAATTATTGTTGATATTAACCCACTTTTTGATTTTTTTATTAATTCTTTAGTATATGGTGAATATTCAGTAATTATTTGGTTTGGTAATTTATTTGGTGACTTTAATCGTTTTTGAATATCAGAATGCCGGACTGCATTCAGAGTTGGTTTTATTTGATGAAATTAATCGTTTTAATTTATTTGGTGAACTGATTTTTTTTTTGGTATCATTCAGCTTTGATTGTATTGTTGTAAATAATATGGTGAATAAAGTTATCATATGTTGGTACATAATGATGTTGTAACCACCAAATTTAAGTTACAAAATTTCTCTAGATAGTCAATCATGTTTGGAAAATTACCTAAGAATATCACTTATGTTTGTTTTAGGATTACAATATCACTCAACTTTGTCTATTTTTCTCAAAATATACTTTACATAAAAAAATACATGATCTCTCTCCTACTAGGATACTATGTCACATTATTCATTTTTTAATTATTAAAAAAATGTAAAAAAAATTAGACAACCCATATATTATACCCGGAAAAAAAATTACATAAGGAATTGTAATATGAGCTTCTCCGATTCTTCAAGAAAATATGTGTCTTCCTCCGATTCTTCAAGAAAATATGTGTCTTCCTCCGGTTCTTCAAGGAATAAATTAACGAATTTGCATAAGGAACTATCTTCTGAGTCGTTGTATGTCTTTGATGTCGATCAAAAAAATCGCCACGAGACAAAATTCAAATTTTCTTCTGATCCTTTTATTTTTGAAGTGTAAATAGTGAAATCATTGGAATACTTAACATGATTGGAGTAATTTTTTAAAATTTAGGAGTTTTTCGCTTGCTTATTTTTTAATGAGATATTTCTATTGTTTGAATCTGCCTAAACTTTAAACAAATGTTTATAGTTTGTGTAAAACCCTTTTTCTTTTACTATGAACAAGAAATCATTGATTTTTTACTGTGAACAAGCAACAAGTGTTTATAGTTTGTGTAAAAATCAATGTTCCTAATATCTAGTTTATCTCTAAGTATCCAACTAACTTTATTGATTTCTTATCAGCTTCAAGGAACTAGTTTATTTTTTTCCTAGAAAGCAAGACTAAATTTTTATATGGATATAACAATAAATACTCGTAAATAAAATATAGGATAAAGATTTTTGCTATAAAATTGAAGCAACTAGATTTTTATGGAAAATGAGTTAATGCTCTCTTATAAGCTGTCGTTTAAAGAATTAGAAAAATATTATTAATAAATTAAAAATGTGACATGACACCCTAGTAGGAGAGATAATGTATTTTTTGGTGTCAAATATATTTTGAGTAAAATAGGCAAAGCTGAATGATATTGTAGTCCTAAAACAAATATAAGTAATATTTTTAGGTAATTTCCCAAACATAGGTGACTATCTAGGGAAATTACTCTTTATCTTGCCAGCATAAACATGTTTTGGTCTCTAATGTTTGACAAGGGGCTGACCATTCTGTTTGACGAGGTTCTCCACAAATAATAACTAATGCTTTGATGTGAAACAGGTAGATACGTTGATTATGATACTGAAGATGTGATATTTGATGCAAACACCAAATATGAAGGTTTAATTACCACTATTAGTACCATAAAAATCTTTATATAAAAAAGGAATACATTAATATTATCTCAATAAAAGACTATAAAACGTAAAAAGAGAAAATATAAAAAAATGTTAAAATGCATGAAAAATGATTCTAATAGCTATTGAAACTATAACTCAATTATGATAATTGTACCAACTTTATTGGTACCATAAAATCTTTATATAAAAAGAAAGATAAATGACAATAAAAAAAAAATAAAAAAAAATGTGTGAATGTGAATATGTTTAAGGAGAAAGAATATTTGATAAATTTAATACCTAATAACACTCCACAAAATATGGCAGAAATTACTACGCGTCGGAGAGAGAAAAATTGGATAAAAAAAATAAATTAGATACAAAAATTAAATATTTTATTATGTATGTAATTTAAAAACTTACTTTGTAATTAAATATAAATATATTGATATTTTATTAATATAAGTCTTAAATAGTATACTTTTGTAATTTTTCCCAATTAAAATAGAAAAGAACTTTTCTAAGAAGTTACATTTGTTTTCTTACCCTACCGAATCCCCTATCGGTACACCACCCACACTAGCCCTCACCTCTCAAATCTTTTTAAAGGCTTAAGTTATCGACGATCCCTTAAGGTTATCTGCATGATTCATTTAGACACCTCAACTAAAATTTATACTTATTGAACACTTTTACTGCTTCAAATTTGAATCATTTGAATATTTTTTTGACAATAAGCTAAAAATATAAAGTGTGTAAAATACACTCGCGATTTCATGATTGTATGACGAATTAAATACCCACATCTAGTATTTTTTAATCCAAAAAGTTATGTTAAAAATATGTTATAAAGTAAAAGAAAAGAAAATATTTAAGTTAAAAATTAAGAAAAAAATCCTATAACTTAGGTATCCTGCTAGTCATTAGAGTACAAAACTCCTCTCCATCTACGGTGCCCCAACCCCAACATGACAACCTATCTTTGTAAACATGCTATTTGCAAACCTTCTTGGTTCATCTGCAACATAGAATTCAAGCAAAAGAATGAAAATTTATTGCTATTTTTTGATGATGAGTTGTGGAAGAGTTGGCCATAGGTAATATAAAAAATTAATTGTCTTCGTTCCATTTTTGACAGAAGTCACCGGAAAATTTATCGGTTCCGATGGACATTTTCAAAAAAATATTAAGTTGTGTCAGATTTCGATTTGAGTTCTATAGTTGATATCTTTTTTTTCGATTGAAGTACACCCTTAAATTCACACAAATATATATCAATTTAAAGAAAAAATGTGAGCGAAGCAAAAATAAATAGAAAAATCTTTTAACAAAGTTCACACAAATCCACATCTATTTAACACCAAAACACTACATTAACAACAAAGTAACAATTTTAAACTTCAAGCCTTTCAATGGTGATAATGATGGCGGTTGTCATGGCGGCAATAAAGGTATGTACCGCCAATCCTAGTATGATGGCAATGGAGAAATGGCAATGGAGAAATAAAAAAACAATGATGAAGGTAGAAGTGAAGTATTCATAGAAAAAATGAGGAAGAAGATTGATATATAATGGCGGCGGTGAACTAGTGTGATTGCTGGAGTGATAGGTAAAGAGGAGAGGAAGAAGAAAAAACATATAGTTCCTGACAGGAAATGTGTTCAATCAGATTACAAAGGTCATTATTGTTAGGATCGAAAAAAAGCAGGTGTAAATGCGGAAGCTAGCAAAGCAAATCTCAAAAGACCACGAGTAAGAAGACAACGAGAAATACACCAAAAGACACAAAGATTTAACGTGGTTCGGTCAATCGACCACGTCCACAAAGGAGATAAGCAATCCACTATAAATATGAGAGTACAAAATACAGAGAGAAACAACCTCAACCAATTCACTCAGAATAAATGGGAGGTTCACACAAGTGATAACGTATCAAGCTTGTGACCCATAAATTCTCCCCCTAACCAAAACTTTCAAAGCCCTTAAGACTACATTGTGAATGCTGATTAAGTTAGAAGGAACATGCCTCTATTTATAGAGTCCTAAACCTTTTCCTACCAGAAAAGGGACTAGCCAATCCAAAATCTTTTCCTAAAAGGAAAACCTATTTATGGTAAGAAATCAGGGCAAATAAAACCCAACAAATCTCCCCCTTGGCCTGAACTTCTGACAAAATAAATTTGTCCACTTTCTTCACTTAATCTTCAACAACTTGCTTCTCCTCTCCATAATCTCCTTTGCAAAATTTATGTCTCAACACAGAGAATCTCTCTGAAACAATTTCTCCAACAAAATTCTTCATTACTGTAAAAAAAGGTTGCGGCTAGAACTACACCCGCAAAGATGAACACCTTTTTCTAACTTGGTTCAATCATCGATTATCAAACCACTAAACCTGACTCCATCATTGAATCTGGCTCTGATACCACTTGTTAGGATCGAAAAAAAGCAGGTGTAAATGCGGAAGCTAGCAAAGCAAACCTCAAAAGACCACGAGTAAGAAGACAACGAGAAATACACCAAAAGACACAAAGATTTAACGTGGTTCGGTCAATCGACCTACGTCCACAAAGGAGATGAGCAATCCACTATAAATATGAGAGTACAAAATACAGAGAGTACAAAATACAGAGAGAAACAACCTCAACCAATTCACTCAGAATACATGGGAGGTTCACACAAGTGATAACGTATCAAGCTTGTGACCCATAAATTCTCCCCCTAACCAAAACTCTCAAAGCCCTTAAGACTACATTGTGAATGCTGATTAAGTTAGAAGGAACATGCCTCTATTTATAGAGTCCTAAACCTTTTCCTACCAGAAAAGGGACTAGCCAATCCAAAACCTTTTCCTAAAAGGAAAACCTATTTATGGTAAGAAATCAGGGCAAATAAAACCCAACAATTATACGGCTTAAAACAATCATGGCACATATGGTTTATCACCTCAGTGAGTACTTGATAAAACAAAATTATATAAATGATGTCATTTGCTTTTGTATATTTATTAAGAAAACAACATCGAGGTTTGTTATTCTTGCTATTATGTTGATGACATTAATCTCATTGAAACTCCAGAATTGGCCCAAAAGACAATTGAATATCTAAAGAAAGTATTTGAGATGAAAGACATTGGAAAGACAAAACTTTGTCTTGATATACAAATAGAACATCTAGCAGATGGGGTCTTCATCCATAAATTTGCCTATACTAAGAAAATCTTGAAACGATTTTACATGGACAAAGTACATTCATTAAGTACTCCAATGATTGTTTGATCACTTGAAGTGAGTAAAGATCCATTCCGACCTCAAGAAGAGAATGAGAAATCTATTGGTCCTGAAGTATCTTATCTTAGTGTCGTTAGCACACTTACATATCTTGTCAATGCTACGAGACCTGCCATAACATTCTCTATTAATTTATTATATTAGCAAGATATAGTTCTTTCCCTACACGAAGACATTGGAATGAAGTTAAACATATATTGTGATATCTAAAGGGGACTAGTGATATGAGTCTGTTTTATACTAGCAAAGATAGTGGAGATCTTGTTAGTCATGCAGATGCGGGTTATCTGATCCACATAAATCACGATCTCAAACATGTTATCTATACACATACGGAGGTATCGATATATCGTGTCGATCTACGAAGCAGTCCATTGTTGCTACTTCTTCAAATCATGTTGAAATAATAATCATTCATAAAGCAAGTAGAGAATGTGTATGGTTTGTTGGGTATGTTGCAAGAATTGATGGGAAATATAGAGGGAAAGAGAGAAATTTGAAAAGTTGAGAACTTGAAGAGTTAGGAACTTGAAAAGTCCTCTTATGCTTTAATGAAAAGGCATTTGTCCCTCATCGGTGGTGGAAAGAAAAATAGGAGAGTTTAAATATAGAAACACTCCTATTAATTGTTAAAAGGGTTGGAAAGAGGGACCCCCCTCGCGCCATCGTCGTCATCGCTCGCTCCGCTTGGGTATGGCTTTGGCTTTGGCAAATGATCGATCAAGAGATTATTTTTTAGACAAAGTTTGTTTTAATTATTTAATTATTTATTTAATTAATTAAATGCCAAAAATGTTTTCAATTAATTAGTTGACGTTTTCAGTTTATTTAGTTGAAATTAATAGAAACGTTTCAATTATTTTAGTTGATTAACCGGACCCGACTTGGATCCGCGCGCGACCCATTATATCATCTTAATCTATTATAACAGTAATTTAATCTAAATTAATGATTGTACGGTCTATTGTACGCCTCTAAGACTTTTATCCACATATATATATTTTTTATATAATATACAAGAATTGATGTAATCAAGTTCTTGTATGCACAAATTCCATACGCAAGAAAGACTTAAGAAATTTAGACCACTAATAATCTTTTAATTCTTGTGGTGTTCAATGGTCAAGTAAATAAATAATTTTGTGTCTCTATGATGATAACGTCTAGGATTTTATTTTATTCACTTCAAAAAACTAATTGACAGACCAAATTATTATTATTCAATCAATTATTGTAACCACTTTTTAAAATTAATTCAATTATTGTTGGTAGGCAACGATGACTCACAAAAGGAGATAATATATATAATAACATATGAAAAGGATGGACATCTAGGAGAAGAGTTGGTAGTATTGACCTTACACGAATCGGCGTACTACTTGTTATCAAAACATTTTTATTCTCCGTAAACTTGGCACATCTCTAAAGAAGTAATAAATAAATTATATCATTTTTAATTATTATTAAAATAAGTATAAAATAATAAATTATCTCTTAACACTTTTAGCACTTTCTTTTTAAAAAAATAAAATAAAAATGAAAGATTGATCTTGAAAGTAAATGAAGAGAAGTTAAAAAAAGAAAATGTTCACAATGGAATTTAAACCTTAGACGTGAGAGTCATTTTAATAGGAGAACTACCACTCACTACAACTTGCTTCTTATTCGTGAGGGGGTTCAAAATTAATATATTTATATAAATATAAAAAATTTACCTTATATATACAGTGTAATTTTTTTCTTGAGAGTTCGAATGAGCCCCTGAAACTCATGTGAGTCTAGCCCTGTGTACATGTGAGTCCGCCTCTAATTTTAAGTCGCAAGTACGTCACTACCAACCCTTATAGTTGTGACATAAACATCACATAAAAAAAATAGTTAAGAGTACAAATCAATAGGTACTCAATATGCGTCATGCATCAAATGGTGGGACAATATTTATATGAAATATATAAATGCATGTCACAATATTCTTTTCGAGAGAAAAGGGAGTAAATCATTTCATAATTAATTTAAATCAAAGAAAAATCACTTTAATATTATGTCTGGAGTTCCTCTATGTAAGTATTAGAATCTCTTTCCCCTTTGAGACTTCCTTTAGCTTCATTTATGACTTGTGAGCGTAAATTCACCACTTTTACACGTGAGACCACTTAACTAGATTTCCATATAGACAATTAAATCAAAGTTACAATTAGTGGTGGTAAATAGATGACTTAGCTTAAATTTAAACGGGTTAAAAATACATTGAGCAAAAATGGGTTGTAATTTAATCTGCTCATTTTAATATGGATAAAATATGAGTTGGGTATGATATGAGTGTTGGTTTTAAAAAGTGTGAATGAAAAATCAAGAGTTGCAACTTGTAAGAAGAGTTGTGATTTTTATAAAAAAATTGTGAATGTTTAAATAGGGCCCTAAGTGAATCAGACTAACCACCTATTCATCTTCTTCTATTTGGAGGTACACACACTTCAGGATGAAGACTAGAATCTCCATGGATGGACTCTGACTCTAAACAAAGGAATCTAAGCTTTATCAACATTGATGAGCTTTCTAGCTTGTGCAGGCAGCTGGGGAAGTCTTCGAAAGTGCCAGAAATCACCTCATTAATGGCATAATTAGCTAGGCTATCTACCACAACATTTCCTTCCCTGTACACATGAGAAAATCACTTTTTTTTAACGAAAAGTTGTGATTCTTATGAAAAGTTGTGATATTTCCGAAAGATTGTGATTTTCCAAATTTCCAAAGGATTATGACTTTTTCGGTAAGGCACAATAAGCATCATTTTACACTACCCTTTGTTGTTTATAAATAGAGAGTTTCCTCTTATTTTTCAACAAGAAAAGAACTAATGAACTTCTTTTACTATTACTAAATCTAGTATTCTAAGTGTACTTTACTATTGTTGAGTGGTTCGCTGACACCGTGATTTTAGATATCGATACACCGGTGAGTAAGATCGTTCTATCCTGGGAGTATATATTCCATTAACCTCGATACTTGAGAGGAATAATTTCTTTAAGGGACATTGTGCATTCAGTGGACTCAATTTTCTTCTTTGAGAAAAATATTTTGTATATTGTTACTAATTTGTTTCTGATTCTATTTTCTCTACTAATTTTAATTTTTTAATTTTAAAAATACTTTTAAACTTTGTTATTTCTTACCAAGCTCTTCAAAATCTTGCGCTTCCAGATCAACATTAATTAATCAGTAACATATCACTGAGTAAGCACAAAGTTTTAATGTATTTCTTAAGAATATGCATATTTATACAAATGACACCATCACTTTTTCTTGTAAATATGTCACTACTGTATTTAATCATTAACACGTTATGATTTTGTATAAATAAATATGACTCAAAAATAGGATAAATTATAAAAGACACAGGATAAAATCCCTATCTTTTGAGAGAGTAAAAAAATTTGCAACACCCATATATACTCATATTTTATCCATAAATATCCATATTTTAATGATAAAGTCACCAGCTTATTACTCTAATCCCATATCGGCAAAGCATAAAGTTAGTTTAGGCTTTAAGTAAAATAAGCTAAATTGATTGTATGCCGAGCCATTTAACGTGGTCTTGTAACCAAGTGGGGCATTAAAG